>JAEIFJ010002959.1:0-50680 GCA_018903435.1 Leucophenga varia | reverse complement strand
TATGGTAAAAGCTTGCGAATTGTTAAAGATTAGAAATATTCCATGCTTTGCTCACACACTCAATTTATTGTCAAGATGGACTAAAGTTTAAGGACGATGCAACTAACGGGTTAATTCTTAAATGTAAAGCAATTGTGAAAATTTTTTTCAAGAAACCCCAACAAGATGGAATAACTTTTACTTCATGATCGCAAGAATATTAGCAACACATTAAGAAATGGCTGACGTGCTATTATCCACAACAAATGCAATCGCTACCGCTTCATGCAGAAGAAATTAATGTCCTGAAGGATATGGAAGAAATACTAAAGCTTTTCCAACAATTAAGCGAACAAATATCTGGAGCCGAATATGTAACGATATCGCTAATAATCCCACTAACAAATGGACTCTTATTCGAAAAGTTCAATGATATTTCTTCGCAATTGCGAACTGATGTTGGAGAAAAGTATGGTAGGGAAAATATTAGATTCAATTGGAAAAGCTTACTTATAATAAAAAAGGTTTGGTGACGAGATGTGGCGGCAATTCTGACCCAAGATTTAAAAGCTATTTTCATCATTCGGAAAAAAATGCTGGAAAAGGCCTGCAGTTTGTTTCAACGGCTGAAAACTTGTTGAATGAACCCAGTAACAATCTTAATAAAACAACATATTAACTTGTTTTCGGATAATCTGTGGTATTAATAAGAGTTTTCATGAGGCCAGACCGAATGCCATTAATGCTAAAAGGCAGTGTTCGGAGAGGTCTTTGGGCCGAAGGATATGGACCTCTTGAATAAAGTAATTAAAATTGAATTTCAAACTCAAATTAATATTTTTTACATTTAATTACATTTCAGGTTAACCAGACGGATTTTCCCTTCCATAAAAAAAAAACCCTGATGTTTAAATATTTTTGCATTCCGGCAACGTCGGTGGAGTCTGAGCGTGTCTTTAGCAAGGCAGGCTAAAATCGTGTCAGACCGCAGAACTAGATTGCAAGAAGAAAATGTCAACATTTTGCTATTTCTTAACAAAAATCTTTGGATTAACTCATTGAGCTCCAGCGAAAATTAGAACCTACAATAATATTAACAAATCCTAAAAAGCACAACATATGTGTATGAAGTTTTTTTAAATTATTTTCTGTTTAATTTTTATTTTACTACATTGAATTTAGTATTGCAATGATTTGTTCGCTTTTTGAAAAATTTCCATTATCATTAAAATTCCTTATATTTTATAATCGCATTTTGAAAAGTTTTAATTGTTTACAATAATAAATAATAAAATTAATAGACCAAGTTTTTAAATACTAACTTCTCAGTTGTTTTATGTAGGGCACTATCGACGCACTATCGATGGCACTATCGGCCACTATCGATGGTTTGGAAAACTATCGTCCACTATCGATGGGGCCCATCATCGATGGTTTCCCACCCTAGTATGCATGCATTTAAAATGTCGAATAAATTGCAGTACATAAAATAGCATTGACTTTAGAAATTCCACAAACAAACACACAGACAGACGGACAGACTATCACAGAAGAAAATTCGTCATATAAACATCCGTAAATGCGTTTTCGTGTGTTTGTCTTCACTAAAGTGCAGTCCAATATTTGCATTTAGTCAGTTTAATTCTTTAAGTTACTTTTTGCTTACTCTTATATAAGAAGCTTTTTTTTTTTACATACATAAGTATCGTTTTTGTTTTATTTTTTGCACAACTTTTTAGCGATTTAATTTTTTTAGCTGATATTTTTTTTTTTTTCAAAACAACTTTTGTATTGCATTCGACTTTATCGATCTTATGCACACAGAAAATTTTACCAAGTTTTACACACACAGCGTGATCGAAATAATTTTGCCTTTTGAATTCATTTTTCTATCAAGTCAAGTCATCGATGTCGTGTTGCGGTCGCAAGCGTTTAGTAAAGTGCTTTGTAGCTGCATGCATGCTGATTTCTATAATCGGTAGTGTACTCCCTGCCTGAATTTTTGTTTTTATAAAAATTCTTTAATCGTTATAATATAGTTCAGGTACATACATACCGTCTGCAGGCTATATCAATTAAATTTAATTAAAATTGCTTTGCCACAGCTGCAAATGATTCGGTTATTCGGTTATTATTTGCAAAAACTAAGTTTTATAATTATTTTTGGTGCTCGTGTAATATGCATTTACTCTATGGATTTAGTCATATGCATACATAAATACACACAAATGCATATATACAAGCAAATGCAAATGGAAATATACAAGTCATGTACAAAAATACACAACTGGTCAAAAGTAATTAACAACCAACGAGTTTTCAAAATGCGAATAATAATGACATTGCCACATTCGTGTTTGTGTAAATCACGAGATTGTTAATAAAAGTTCTATTTGAAATGTAGAGAGGTCTCTTGCATTTAAATTAAATGTTTTTTTGCACAAATAATTAAAAAGAAAAATAAAATGACACCATCCAACACCATCCAAATTACTATTTAAGCTCTTAGTAATGGGTACCTGATCAACTGTAAGATTGACAAAAAAAAAGTACGTAAGGAGTATATATGTATATATACAAGTATATATACATACATAAATGCATAACAACGTTTTCGGCAATACGGCACACGTCACCACTACTGATACACAGTAGCATTTCGCCGCCCAGTCAGCGAAGATTACATTTCATACCCGTTACACATAGTGTAAACGGGCATATTCAGTTTGTCCAAAAGTTTGTAACGCATTGAAGGAGGCAATATTTATAGCAAGATATTCTTGATCAGCTCGGATGAGACGAATCGATCTATCCATGTCCGTCTGTCTGTCCAGTCTGTCCGTCTGTTTGTTGCTATGCGATTTATTCGATGAAGATATAAAGATATTGGGCTGAAATTTTAAACTTTAAGCTCGTCTCGGCAACGACTATGTTAAGTTCGAATGAGGATGCCACGCTCATTTTTTAAGTATAGCCCCATACAAACTTACCGTTTTTTTTTCGATTTTTTGTATAAAAATACTTATTTATTTATGAATGTATTTGCCCCCAATTGGGTAAAAACATTTTTTTCTCATCCAGGGTCAAAACCAAGACGACACCCCATGTAATGGATAGTTCAGCTTCGGTTCCCACGGCTGCTGTTTTCCTTGTTTTCTCTAATTTATTTAGTCAATTTCTTATTGTAAGCAAAAGACTACTTGAAACAAGAAAAACGTAAACTTTAGTAGAACCGAAGCTGAAATGCTCGTAACACACACTTTTTAATAATTTATATGAAACACCACAGGCTTAGATAAAATTTCATGATTGATTAGGTCAAATTTGTATGGAGGCTTTATGTTATACTAGCCCGATCCTTACCATAACGACAGTGTTCACTTTGGTGGACATAGGAATTGGATTTTAACAAATTTTTATTAAATTCATTCAGAAATAGTAAATGTTTTCA
Source organism: Leucophenga varia (assembly GCA_018903435.1). Lineage (NCBI taxonomy): Eukaryota > Metazoa > Arthropoda > Insecta > Diptera > Drosophilidae > Leucophenga > Leucophenga varia. The sequence continues at coordinate 47,250 of JAEIFJ010002959.1, read as the reverse complement.
CAAAACTCAAAAAGGAGTGGTTGGTATCTATGGGCGCATTAGATGTGTTTTTTAACCAATTTGGAGGGAATATATTCCATAAAAATACCTATTTTCATAAAAAAAAACTCGAAAATGGGCGGTACATTTGTATGGGGTCTATGCCTAAAAATGGGCGTGTGGCACCTCTTGAATTGTTTTTAACCAATTCCAAGTGAATATATTCATAAATAATAAGACATTTTCATACACAATTTCAGAAATTAGCGCTAGATTTGTATGGGAGCTATACCTAAAATTGGGCGTGGCACCTCGACTTTCACATACAAACTGTCTAAGGACCAAAAAAAGCTTAAGTATAAATTTCTATGTTAATATCTTAAAAACATATCGAGTAAAACGCAGCGCAAACAGACAGACGGACATCGAGCTGGTCAATAATATATATATTCTTTATGGGCCTCACATTAATGGATCGGGAGCTCTTGCTTAAAACACATTTTTTTTTTTTGCCGCAGTGAGGAGCAAATTTATTTTTTATTCGCTATTTGCAATTAATTTCAAATTATAAAAGTTTACAAAGTATTTGGATCGTTTATGAAACACTTTGAACTCAATACTTGAGAAATTAAACCAAGACTTCATCCACTTAGTTCTTCATTTATAAATTTAAAACAAGGAAAAACGTTAACTTCGGTGGAACCGAAGCATAAATACCCGCCACACAAATCTTTGAATAGTTTATGTGTGATCATCAGTGGCTTATATACATTTATAAATATATATTGGAAAATAATTAATTTTTCATACAAAAGTTAAAAAAATCGGTGAGTTTGTATTTGGGCTATACATAAAAAATGGGCGTGGCATCTTGGTTTTGAAATTGGATGATATAAGAAGTGTTTTTACCCAATTTGGAGTAAATAAATTCATAAATAATACCAATTCTTATTCAAAAATTGAAAAATGGGCGGTAAATTCGTGTGGGGGGCTACACCTAAAATGGGCGTGGTACTTGTTTTTGATATCAGATGTCGTTAGAAGAGTTTTTATTCATTCTTGAGTGAATATATTCATAAATAATACCTATTTTTATTCAAAAATTAGAAAATGTGCGGTAAATTTGTATGGGGGCTATACCTAGGGAATGGCGTGGCACCTTGGATTCGACTTTGGATGACATAAGAAGAGTTTTTACCCAATTTGGGAGTGGATACATGTATAAATAATACCTATTTTAATACAAAAAATCGAACATTTTTGGTAAGTTTGTATGGGGGCTACACCCCAAAATGGGCGGGGCAACTTGGTTTTAACATACAAAGTAGGCGTCGCGCGTGCTGAGAAAAAGCTTAAGTTCCAAATTTCGGCGTAAATCTATATATCTTCATCGAAAAATTGCGAAGAAATAAACAGACAGACGGACAGACAGACAGACGGACAGACTCAGGGACAGACAGACAGATGGACATGGCTAAATCGATTCGTCTCATCGAGCTGATCAAGAATATATACTTTATGGGTCTACGACGTCTCCCAATGTTACAAACTTTCCGACAAACTGAATATACCCCTTCACACTATGTGTGGCGGGTATAATAAGTCAATCCAATACAAATTCATATTCCATATTTCAAGGCCCGTTACCCCATTATATATTTTAAAAATTCATAACAATAAATTTATTATTTGAAGAGCTGTTTTATGTAAATTGTTTCTGAATATTTTTTTTTTTTGTTTTAAATCTTTGTTAACAGAAAGTTTATTTTACTTAAAGCATTTGTAAACAACTTATTATTATTATTTTCATTGAAATTGTACATATTCATGCTGTTAATATTATGAGTGAGTACACAGGTAAAATGTAGATGAAAGCGTCACTAAACATGACCGCTGTGTTTGTTGAAATACTGTGAAGTGGAAAATGGTTTTAGTTTGCTCTCTGATTATATAATAATTTTCGATCTCAAATTCTTCAATATCCAATATCAAATGTAAACAAATAAATTAACACATAATTTCACTGTGATTTACAAGCCATTTCAGCTATCTGTCATTTAAATATTTAAGTAAAGAAAAAGTTCATTTTACTTCATGAATTTATTATTGATTCGAAACTTATAATCTTAAATGCTGCAAAAGAAAATAAAAACTTATTTTCCACACCAAATAGTTTCTCATAAATGCTACTCTTTCATATGTTGCTGTGAGTATACGAGTACATAGTACAAAAAAAAGAAATTCACATTCATATCTAAGTAAATTAATATTTATAGAAATACTTATTGTATATTTGTACAAAATATGCTCATACAATAACTGCAAGTGAATAACGTCACGTAGACAATTCCAGAATCCTTGACACAGTCGCTACACACATACACACATAGATACATACATAGATACAAAGTGCCATTCGACACGCTTATCTGTATTAAATTGTTCTATGTGGCAGCATTTAATATGCTCAACGCTTAATAAAATTGCTTACTATATATGAACTATATCTTATGAAAATATTCATTTTGTTTTAAGAAAAATGAAGATGTACGCCATTGTTTCTCTCGGGCAATTGTTGCTGTCAACCAACTTAAATGACAACATTGGCAAATTCATCTTCATTTCAAAAAAGAAAAAAACAAAAAAAGTTTGTGTCACAATTATATTTAACGGCGCAACACATTTAAACATGTTTAATATTAAAAGAAAAATACTTACTTACTTTGTATACCAAAAGAATATTCTTATGTGTATGCGTAAAGATGCGGTTAACATATTAGTTTTATTTTTTTCTTCAACTTCTTCTCCTGTGCTATTTTTCATTTAAAGACGCACTAGCATGTCGTAAAACATAACTTTTCTACATGGTTATTACTTTTATTTGAGCAATAAGTAAGCTTAAGGTTTAAACTGCCTAATTGGAAATGCTTGCAGTTAGATTTTCATTGTACAAGTACGCAGCACAGGTTTCTACTAGGCTCAAAAAAAAAAAAAAATACAAATAAAATCATGAAAGACATCACGTTCATCCACGCACACACACATACAAGTACACAATTACATATACATGCATACCATAGACATTAGTAGATTTACTTTATGCGTCGCTTTTGACAGTAATGGACATTTCACTTCGTTTCCCTTTATGCCATTTACAAAAACAACATCCTTTTTTTCTGTACTTTTTTTTATACCCGCCACACATAGTGGGGAGGGTATTATCATTTTGTCAGAAAGTTTGTAACGCATTAAAGGAGACGCCGTAGACCCTATAAAGTATATATATTCTTGATCAGCACGAGAGACGAGTCGAGCTAGGCGATGTCCGTCTGTCTGTCTGGCCGTGCGTCCGTTCCGTCCGTCCGACCGTCTGGCTGTCTGTATTTATGCGATTCATTCGCTCAGTTTTGAAGATATTGACCTGAAACCCGGAACTTAAGCTTTCCTCAGTCCCAAGCAGTTCAAGTGTTAAAATCAAAGTGCCAATGCCTATTTTAAGGTATAGTCCCATACAAACTAACCGTTTTTTTCTAATTTTTTGCATGAAAATAGCTGTCATTTATGAATGTAGTCACGAAGTTGGAAAGAAATACTTCTAATGTCAAATAGATAGCACAGATTTATGTCATCAAATATCAAATCCACGTTGCCACGCCCATTTTTAGATATAGCCCCCATACAAATTTACCGCCCAATATCGAATTTTATATGAAAATAGGTATTATTTATGAATCTAGTCACTCAAATTTGGGTAAAACACTTGTAATGACATTCAATATCAAAACCAAGGTGCCACGCCCATTTTTAGCTAAGGCACCCATACAAACTTATTGATTATTTTCGAACATTTGTATGAAAAAGTAATTATTTTCAAATATATATTTATAAATGTATATAAGCTACTGATGATCACACATAAACTATTCAAAGATTCGTGTGACGGTATTTAAGCTTTCCCGGTTCCACCGAAGTTAACGTTTTTCCTTGTTTTTTTTTAAATTCTTTGTAGGCTGCTATTTTCCGCTACTTTGATATATTCTTCTCTCTTTGTTTCTATCCTTCACATTGTGTGAAACGGGCATAAATCAGTTTGTCGAAAAGTTTCTTAACGTAATAAAATAGGCATTGTAGATCCTCTTTAAGTATTTTAAATATTCTTGATTAGCTCCACGAGACAAGCTATAAAATTTATATATCAAAACAATGTTTAAGCTCACTTTTTAGGTAATGGGCCTATAAATTTTCGTGATTTAATATAAACAATTTTGTTTTCTTAAATATGGTGAAACATTTTTTATGTCAGATATGGTATAGATTTGTTTAAAATAGGGTCACCTTATTTGAAGCTTAAACTTTCCAGAGCCTTTGTTGTCACCTACATGCGGTTGTTCTCTAGTGCCATTTTAAGTAGTAGCTTCCATACAAATCTACCTCATAATTTTGGATTTTTGCTTAAAATCTTGTTTGCTTTCTTATTCTGGGACCTCCAAATTTAGGTATACCCATGCCGATGATAGTCCCAATGATATATCTCTATTTGAGTAGAACCAAGAAAATATTAGGTATTGCCCCTATACAAATGTACCGCATTTTTTAAACCCGCTACACAGTGTGGAGGGTATATTCATTTTTGTCAGAAAGTTTGTAACGCATTTAATGAGATAACGTAGACCCATGTCCGTCTGTCCGTCTATCTGCAATTATGCGATTCAAACTCGAAGCTTATGATTTTTTCATTCTAAGCAGTCAAAGGGTTAAAATCAATGTACCATGCCCATTTTAAGGTAAAGCCCTCATACAAGCTTATCGTTTTTTTCTCGATTTTTTGTAAGAAGTATAAATAGCAAGTATTTATGAATGTAATCACTCCAAGTTTTAGAAAACACTTTATGCCATCCAATGTCAAAACCAAGATACCCCGCGCATTTGTTGGCCTGGGCCCCATAAGAATTTTTCGTCTATTTTGTATTTTTTATGTGAAAATAGTAATAATCTATGAATATATTCACTCCAAATATGGGAAAAAACATTTTTAAAGTCATCCTTTATATACTCTACAGATATTATAAGGATCAACCAACTAAAACATATAGCCCCAATAGAAAGTCAGACCCAATTTCTAATTTTTTAACATTAACATTTGACCACATGATTATGTCTGAACTTTGGTTGTATCGGACAATTGACTCAAAGCCATTCCGTCGTCCGAATTTTATTAGATGTGGCGGATTTTAAAGCTTCGATTCCACCGAAGTTAACGCTTTTTCTGGTTTCTTTTTCTTTTTTTAAGGTTTATATGAAAATCCAGTACAATAAAGTACCGTACTAAGATTAGACCTAACTTAAGGTACATAAAGATTAGTTAGAGCGTAACTTGCAGTTGAGCCTACTCGACTTCAGTGTTCTTTATTGTTATTGTCTCGCAAAAAAAACTTTTGTTTTGTGCCTACAATTTTTTTTTAACTTTGATGTATTCAAGTTATTAATTATTTTTATTTTCATTTTTTTTACGAAAATTATTACTTAAATTAAGTTTAAAAGCTGTTGCCGTTTTTAAATAATTAATTATAAAATTTTCGGTATCAAAGAATTACTACAGAAACTGCAAATAAGTTGTTAGTCTGTTCCAAAAGCACTACCATATTTGTGGGAATCTTGGTCAAATGCCATAACTGTCAGTTACATAAATATATTTGCTCAAAATGGATTGTAAGTTTGTATGGGACCATATTGGGACTATATTTATATATATTTATGTCTGTTCTATTTTTTATATATTTAAAGTTAAATAAAAACAATTAATAATTTAACAAGAAAGAACGCTGAAGTCGAGTATGCTCGACTGCAAGATACCCTGTACCCAATCTATATGTACCTTAAGTTAGGTTCTATTTGACTACCATACCTTAATTGGATTTTCATAGAAAAACTTAAAAAATCGGGTATATCTTTGATTGGGTTTATACCTAAAATTTTGTTGGGCCATATTGGTCTATTTCATTGGGACTATCATAGACATAATTTATACTAAATTCAAATTTTTCAAGAATAAAAAAACAATGACGTTTTTATGTAAAAACCCAATATTTTGGGGGTAAATTTGTAGGGGGGGGCTATACCTAAAATTTTGTTAATTCATCCATAATGGGATATTTGACTAGGACTAACAATAGACATAATGTTTTAGTTATTAACTTTTTTCAAAAATAAAAAACAATGACGTTTTTATGAAAAAAACCCAAAATTTTGGGGTAAATTTGTATGAGGGCTATACCTAAAATTTTTTCTGGTTCTATCCATATTGGGATATTTTATTGGGACTATCATAGACATAATTTATACTAAATTTGAACTTCCTAGAATAAAAAACAATGACGTTTTTTATGCAAAAACCCAAAATGTGGGGGTACATTTGTATGGGGGTACCTTAAAATGGGTCTAGAGAAAAACCGTTTGTAAGTGCACACTTGACGGCCTAGGAGAAGTCTAAGTTTCAATTTTGAAAGATCTACCTCTTATAGTGTTTCGAAATAATCGTTTTCATACGGCAGACAGCATGACAGACGGACAGACAGACGGACAGACAGACAAAACTAGTTCGACTCCCTTCCAGTTGATCAAGAATATATGAGTACTTTATAGGGTCTATCTTGCCTCCTTCTGTCTGTTACATACATTCGCGCACAAATTAATATACCCTTCGACCCTTTGGGTACAGGGTATAATAAAATTTATAGCAGCAAATAGAAAACCAAAATATCTGTTTAACAGCTTCCTACAAATTCTTATATAATAATAAAAATTCGTCTTTAGTTTATAAATTATTTGAAGTTATTGCTCTAACAGCTCAACAAAATTTCAAATAACATTCACACTTATGTAATCCTTGAAGTCATATATTTATGTCTTATTAAATTTTTAAAAAGCAAAATCACGTTTCATGGATATTGCAATATTAAAAATCGTTACATATGCAATTCAAAACATAAGCTGAGGTATAGCACAACATACTTGGTTGGCTTAGAGCGCGCAAAATATTCGAGTGCAGTGACATATATGAATGTGATGCGCATGAACTTAAAAAAAACCGGCAATGCACTCTACACACACACACACAGCTCAATAATATATACACGCTCGCACACATGTATAGGACCCACCGGCACATTGGTATTTTAAAAGTTTTTTAAATCCTCTATTGAGCAATATAAATTTCACTTTTAAGCCACTCATCTACAAAACCCAAACGTTAAAGGATATAAACGAACTGGACGGACAGACTATTGGGTTATTCACAACGTTTATTCAGCATTCACTGTACAATTCGTACAGCACACTCTGCTCAGCTCAGCTCAACTTCTAGCTCAACGCGTGTCAGTCGCTTAGGTCAGGCAAAAAATATAACACAAATCTTGGCGCACAGCAGTGTTTGAACGCCATGGGTATGATTATTGACAGCTACCGGAAAATTCATATGCACATACAATACATACATATACTTATATGTATGTATATATGTAGATATGTACATACTTTATATAGTATGTATATGTATCAAAATTGATGCTTCTGGTATATCTATAAGGCCCTCATGCATTGTTGTTGTGTTCTTGTTGCAGTGCAATATATTAGAATAGCCCACATGTAGTGTGTGTAGTGTGTTGGCTTTCGTGTTTAGTTTATCTACCTTCGCATCACATCTGCATGCAATCAGTATTTCAAAATTTTGCTATTCTGCATACAACACAAAATATGTAAATAGGCGTGGCATTCTTTGTCAATGTGGTTTTTGCCTAAAACATTCTCAACACTTTTTTTCAACCACATTTGATCGATTTTTTATCAATTTGTTGGGAGAGGAGCGACCGTAGACTGCCATGATTATACGATTTAAATACTCCTGATTACTCTGCGGTTCCGATTGATGTTGCCTTTTGCACGTTTCATTCATTCAGTTTGGAATATATTTAACTGAAACTTAAAAAACAATTTTTTTCTCGAATCTATGCAGTTTACACTCAGCTTACAATCTAAATGACTTCTAACTTCAACCTATTTATACCTAGCATAACGCACCCACATAAACTCACCTCCCTGATATGAAAAGCTCTAACTTCAGTTTTTTTGTTTCAATAATCGTCCAGACCTTACATGTTAATAATGTGCTTCTACTATCATAATGTTTTCTTGTTATATCCTACAATATAGTAAAAGCAAACGGATATTATTAGTTGATCGAAAAGAATATATCCTTAGATCCCTCATAAAATCTATCGCATATATATCCCTTGATCAGTTTGGATAAGACGAATATCACGGTAAGCCCGGCTCATCTGCCTTTCGAACCCATTTTCGCAGCATTTTCGGGGTATTATTCGAACAATTTTATCAGATAAATGGAAGGCACAGGTCCTAAAAAAAATCTGCAGGATTTGCATTAGTTCCGTTTTTTGGCCAACCACGTGGATTATATGGTCATAACCAATGGGCCACGCCCATTTCTGTAATAGCTCCTGTAAAAAACTACTGCAGATTTTTCTGATTTTTCAAGAAAAACAATTGTTACTTTCTGTTTTTATGAACCCCCAACATTTTGTTTTAACTTAAGTTTGTATGAGGGCTATACCCAAAAATGGGCGTGGCATCTAGCTTTTGATAGTGGATGCCTTTCGAAGTGTTTTTACCCAAACTTCAGTAAAAACATTCAAAAATGATTACTATTTTCATACAAACAAGCAAGAACGTTAACTTCGGAAGCACCGAAGCTCAAATACCCACCACACGAAACCTTATTCATTTTTCTTGAATAAATAAAAAAATTGAAGGTGAGTTTGTATGGTCTATATGTTATGGGAGGCTCGATCCTTGTCATATCGGAAGCATATTCATAGGATAACAGTAGAAGTGATTTAACACAGATTGGAGGGAATATATCCATAAATAAGAACTATTTTCATACAAAATCTGAAAAATGCTTGGTTTGTGTATGTTGCATATCAAAAAATGGGCATGGTACCTTTCTTGGGAAATTGGATGTCATTAGAAGTGCTTTTTACCTATATTTGTAGTAAATATGTTACATTTTCAAATAATAACAATTTTCATACAAAAATCTGAAAAAAGTGGTAAGTTTGCATGGGGTTTTATCTAAAAATGGGCGTGGCAACTTTCTTCGGATGTTGATGCATGGATATTGATTAAAAGTGTTTTTACCCGATTTGTAGCCTAAACATTCATAACTACAACTATTTTCATACAAAAAAATCGAAAAAAATTGAAAGTTTGTTGGGGGGCTATATCTAAAAGTGGGCGTGGCACCTTGGACAGACGGACATGGCTAAATCGATTCGTTTCTGTCGAGCTGATCAATAATATATATACTTTATGGGGTCTCCGATGACTCCTTTAATGCGTTACAAACTTTCCGATTAAATCCGATAATACCTCTTCACACTATGTGTGGCGGGTATAAAAATCCAAAATAAAAAGTGGTAAGTTTGTATCGATGCTAGATCTAAAATGGGCGTGGCACCTTTGTGTCTCGACATCCATAGTAGGATCAAAAACAACTTAAGTTTCAAATTTCAACAGGAAGACAGACATGTAGATCAATAATTTATATTCTTTATGGGAACTCATGCCTCCTCTAATGTTACATACTTTCCGACAAACTGATAACACCGTTCACACTATGTGTGGCGGGTATAAAACTCTACAAGACCTTCAAATACCTTTACCACTTTTGGCCAAGGGATCCATGTTGACAAAGAATGCCTCATATACATATGAATATGCATAATGTGTGGAGAACTGCAATAATTGCTGTAGTTCAATTATGCAAAAGTTAATATGTCTGTTGTGCCATTGGTAATTTTAAATTTTACAACCGAGCATGTATGTCTGTACCACTTTTGGTTAAATCGCGCTACAAATTACTTGATGGCATAATTAAATGTGGAACTAATTGTGCTTTTATTTGATTTTCCTTTATAACATTTTTTTAGTGCAATGTGTATATTTATTACCCTTTGAACAAGTATCTATGATATATCCAGCGGTCCCTAGTTTCTATTCAACTACGAGTCATTTACATTCAATGTGCATTCAAATACTGTAAATATATGCTTACCCTTTGCATTATTCATAGTTCTCAATAATTTTAAAAACAAATGAACCTGACAGCATTTTGATTTTTAATATTGCGAAAATTTTAAATTAATGGGAATATCAAATTTAATATATTTGCTTAAAAATTGAAAACCAAACATCGTGAAAGATAAGACTGGATAGTCCTTTAGAGATATAAAGGTGTCTGTTTAAATAAAGAAGCAAAAAAAATAACTTTTTGGTGATTTTTTTACAATGATTTATAAATATCAATCACTCAATCACTCTGCGACTGAAAATAGTGATTTGTGATTTTCTTTGTTCCTCAGTGAACATAAGTTTATTATCGACGATTTTATAAATCGCTCTTCGCAAATATCAAAACCGTTTATTTATCAGTGATTGATGCTTCGATCACTCTTTGCGAATTGTTCATATTCGCTTGAACACTGGAACCTGTACAAATTCGTTGGATACATTTTCCGTTGGGGTCACTTTATTCGTCAAAACGTGCAATTCCACTGAAGGCGCGGTCTATTGAAACGATTGAACGGTGAAAGCGCAATCGCATCGAAAATGGGAAAACTGAGTGAAATGTGATATTTTTATATATAAAAATATGTATATTATGTCTGCCCTGCACTTACTTTCCTTAAGATCTTTGAGCACTACTGGCCACTAATAACATAGGTTGCAATTTATAGCTTCGTGTTATGGTCACAATTGGAATATTTTAAATGCATTTATGCTTCCGATAAGCTATAACTTTCATATACCATACTCTAAATATAGAAATAAAAAAATAAAAAGAATATTAAAATCAAGAGCAACTCGCAAATGCAATTGTACTAATGAAATAAATTTTAAAAATTACCATTAGCATTTTTTTTACTTCTTCTATTTTAAGTTTGAAATATGCTAACAGCAATAAAGTAAACACAGACAAATAACTAGACCGACAGACAGACAGACAGACAGTTGGACAGACGGACAGATAGTCAATCGTGACAAGAACTGCAGGCAAAAAGCGCATACAAAGAGCAAATAAAAATTTAACACAGTTGAGCACAGCAAGAAAATTGAAATGAAATGAAATGCGAAAATAGCTGGCAAACACGCTGCCATAATCAATTTCCTGTTTGCGGCTTACGCAATGAAGCCCGAAGTCAACATGAACGATGAAATGGCCAGACCAGGCCAGGCTAATCCCAGGCAACATTATTGGCTTCGACAACAAATCCTACCAGTTTCCATCAAACGCAGATCATAACGGCTGCTATTGCCATTGACCAACGCGAGCGAACGAGCGAGCGAGCGTCTTTTAAAGTCAATCAACTTGTCTGCATTTGCGAAGCTCCGTGGCCTTTCCTTGCCAATAGCAGTAACAACTTTAATGGAAACAGCAGCAACATCAGTCTTTTTTACTTTGTGTCTGTGTGTGTGTGTGTGGAGTTCGTTCGGTCCATTTGGTCCTTTTGGTACTTTTTAGTTTTGCACCCTTCTGCAATGCAATTGTGACACTTATTTTGCTTATTTGTCTGGCGTCTGCTGTGAGTTTTTTTTATTTTTTATTTTTTTTTTAAATTGTATCCGAGTAAATCCCTTAAGTTAGCTTAAAGGTCACTTTGTTGTTGTTCTTTTTGCAGAGCAGCAGACGCTACTTGGTTGAGTTTAAATAAGTTTCGATTTGAACTTTTAGACAGTTTCATGCCATGATTAGTTTAAGTGAGTCAAACAGCTGCATTTGCCTGATTTGTTTAATCTGAAAGCAATTGCAAACATTTTCTCCATTCTTAAATTTTTTTCTATTCTAATTTCAAATTTTATTTTCTCTGTCATTTACATTCGGAAATTTGTTTAGTTTGTCTTCTTGTGGTTTCATGATTTGTTTAAATAAATTTGTTTTCAGAATTTCTCATATGATATCGTTTGATTGTATTTTAATTAATTTTAAACCTAAGTTAATTATTTTTTTTTTTTCGGGTTAGTGTGGTGTTTAAAGCTGACAAAAGTTTTAAAAGTTTTCTAATTGCTTATGGAAAAAATTTGAATGTATTTTTGAAATTTTCGTGAAAAATATCTTAAAACCATGGCAATATTTAAAATTTGAAGACTTTAGCCCACCTCAGTAATTTCTGTTTCTTTTTTTGAAACTTGTTTCGTTATTGCTTTCAAGCCTAAATACTACTTTGATTTTGTGATTTCTTTATTTTTCTTCCAAATCAATTTCATCGTCGTTAATGTACTCCCTCTCGATGAAATACACTAATGCCAACCGATTTTGCTATCTTCGATACAGTTCAAAAATCAATATTAGGGATGGCCTTCCTAATAAAGCTTCCTCGCAGCGGCTTGAATCTGCTCTATTGTCTTAAAAACGATGACCCAGAAATGGTCTATTGAGTTTGTTGAACAGTCCGGAAGTCGCACGGGCCCAAATACGGTGGTTATGGAACGACATGATTTGAGTTTTGGCAAAAAATTCACAAAAAACAAAACAAAACTAAAATCAAAAATTTCGGTAGTTGTCCCGGACAAGCTTAACACTTTTTCGACATAGCCTCATCACCGAAAGGTTTTTTTTCGCACCATCCTCAACGAAACTAGCAGAAAATTGATTGAAATTTAATACAAATTCGAAAATTTTTCCAAATCACAAAAACGAGGAGAATTTCACTTAAAGCAGCTTACAAAGTAGAGCATGTCTCAAACACTAATGAATATTATGAGGTGTTAATTAGCAGGGATTTCGAAAACAGTCCTACCAACCTAAAAAAGAAAGCAGTTCAGCAACTCCATTGACGCGCACAGTTCAAAATTAAAATTATTTTTTTTTTTGGCACATTAGTAAGTAGAACTTTTACATCAAACTCAATTTTGGTAGTACAAGTTCTACCGTTAAGAAAGAATACCTCACATATACATATTTTCTCAAGATCAAGTCGACCAAACAAATTGATACGCCTAATTGTCCATCTTTATATATATTTGTCAAATTCGTACAATCTCTAATCAAGCTATCTTGGTCTTGTAAGCAGCTAGGCAATCCAAGGTAATTTAAAATTTTACATATGCGGAACTAGGTACCCGTGGCTTTGGTCTCATTTTTTTTTTTTTGCTTCTCTTTGGTGGCTAAATATAAATTGTAAAAAAAAATGTGGGTTCAAATTTTGAAAATCTAAACACGACTAACCATCATTCAAATGCGCCCAGTTTCAAATTTTACGTCTATTCAATCCAAATGTATGACTTTTTGTTCAAGGCTCTCATTGGGTCCCGGACAAGTTATTATTGTAATCGTGTTGAACAGGAGGAATGAATTTTAGCAGGTCCATCATGTCTCTCCATTTTTCGTTTGTCACAGTTCTACCTTTAGGGTATAATATTAATGGCTTGAAATTCTGTATCTGTTTTATAGTCACATTTGAATTGTACGAGATAGGGTTTAGACTTTTCTAACTTTATCCAGCGTATTTTAAACCAATTTACTGGGAAGCCCTGTGACGGTTACTTTTCTGTTAATGATAGACTGTTCTAAAGGTTTCGTTGACAAAAATCTTGGTGAGTCATTTGGATTAGATGAAATGGCGCTTTCTTTTTTACATGTTTTGCTGATATGGTACCAATCATCTGGTGAAAAAATGTTTTGATTTTTTCGCACATGACTCAATAATGGCAAAATCTGAGTCTGTTTACATAATATGTACTGAAATAAATTTATGGAGCTGATGGAGAACATATACAGCGTTACTGAAACGATTTACATTAGAATATGGAGTTAATCGAAATGGCTTCTGAAAAAAATTACTTATTATTCAATTGCCAAAAAATTTCTCATTCAACGGTGCTAATCTTTATTATTCAGGAAATTTATAAAAATATAAAAGTTATGACTATTCCAAGGGCTTTGACACTTAAATTTAAGATTTTTCAAAAGTGGAGTTAATCGATGTGTGCACTGAACGGCTCATATATATATATACATATATATATATATATATGTATATATAGATCCGAAACGGAACTGTGAAATCCGAGCGTTTCCCTATAGTTTTCACACTGTTAAATGAGAATCAAAAAGATCTAAGTTTCTCTTGACGCCTCTGGCTACTGTATATCTATCTTTTTTAGTTTCCATTACATTTCAGTGCCCGTTGTGGCTATAATAAAAATGAAAAAAAAGAACTGTATAGAAATGTTATAAGCCAATTATTTTAAAAAATGATGGAAAAACTTTTTAATTTTTTTCAAAGTAGAAGATAAAAAAGCTAAATCATCGGATTATAATTATATATAAAAAATATTTGCATAATTAGTAGCATAATTTTTGTTGTAAACAAAAAAGCACTTCAACTATTTTCCATGAAAATTTATATGCAAGCAAAAAAAAAAAAAAAGAGTATAAATGTATGCAATATAAAAAAAATAAATAATTGCAAAAGAATGTAAAATAAAACCAATGCACATAAAAAAACACAACATTCGCATTTAATGATTTTTTTTCCTCCCTTTTTTTAGTCTTTATTATTATTTTATCAGAATAAAAGTATTAGCCGTAAAAATGTTGTATGTATAAAATGGACTGCTGATACAGATTCTTTCCATTAAGTTGAGTTGTTGCTACCGCAGCATGTGCTCTTACACGCGCCTGTAAATTAAAACATCAAAAGAAGAGTAAATTGAAATTGCAACGATAATGATTTAAGCCGCAAATGCTCAACCAACATATATACTGTACGTGTAATAAAAAAGAATATACACATATACATAAATACATATTGTATATAGTACAATATATGTACGAGTATGTACATTTTATGTACAAGGCGTAGGCCAAGTGAATAAAAAAAAAAAACAAAAAAAGGATGTTGTTTTTGTAAATGGCATAAAGGGAAACGAAACGGAAATGTCCATTACTGTCAAAGCGACGCATAAAGTAAATCTACTAATGTCTATGGTATGCATGTATATGTAATTGTGTACTTGTATGTGTGTGTGCGTGGATGAACGTGATGTCTTTCATGATTTTATTTGTATTTTTTTTTTTTTTTGAGCCTAGTAGAAACCTGTGCTGCGTACTTGTACAATGAAAATCTAACTGCAAGCATTTCCAATTAGGCAGTTTAAGCCTTAAGCTTACTTATTGCTCAAATAAAAGTAATAACCATGTAGAAAAGTTATGTTTTACGACATGCTTAGTGCGTCTTTAAATGAAAAATAGCACAGGAGAAGAAGTTGAAAAAAAATAAAACTAATATGTTAACCGCATCTTTACGCATACACATAAGAATATTCTTTGGTATACAAAGTAAGTAAGTATTTTCTTTTTAATATTAAACATGTTTAAATGTGTTGCGCCGTTAAATACAATTGTGACACAAACTTTTTTTGTTTTTTTTCTCTTTTTGAAATGAAGATGAATTTGCCAATGTTGTCATTTAAGTTAGTTGACAGCAACAATTGCCAGAGAAACAATGGCGTACATCTTCATTTTTCTTAAAACAAAATGAATATTTTCATAAGATATAGTTCATATATAGTAAGCAATTTTATTAAGCGTTGAGCATATTAAATGCTGCCACATAGAACAATTTAATACAGATAAGCGTGTCGAATGGCACTTTGTATCTATGTATGTATCTATGTGTGTATGTGTGTAGCGACTGTGTCAAGGATTCTGGAATTGTCTACGTGACGTTATTCACTTGCAGTTATTGTATGAGCATATTTTGTACAAATATACAATAAGTATTTCTATAAATATTAATTTACTTAGATATGAATGTGAATTTCTTTTTTGTAACTATGTACTCGTATACTCACAGCAACATATGAAAGAGTAGCATTTATGAGAAACTATTTGGTGTGGAAAATAAGTTTTTATTTTCTTTTGCAGCATTTAAGATTATAAGTTTCGAATCAATAATAAATTCATGAAGTAAAATGAACTTTTTCTTTACTTAAATATTTAAATGACAGATAGCTGAAATGGCTTGTAAATCACAGTGAAATTATGTGTTAATTTATTTGTTTACATTTGATATTGGATATTGAAGAATTTGAGATCGAAAAAAAAATTATATAATCAGAGAGCAAACTAAAACCATTTTCCACTTCACAGTATTTCAACAAACACAGCGGTCATGTTTAGTGACGCTTTCATCTACATTTTACCTGTGTACTCACTCATAATATTGACAGCATGAATATGTACAATTTCAATGAAAATAATAATAATAAGTTGTTTTACAAATGCTTTAAGTAAAATAAACTTTCTGTTAACAAAGATTTAAAACAAAAAAAAAAATATTCAGAAACAATTTACATAAAACAGCTCTTAAATAATAAATTTATTGTTATGAATTTTAAAATATATAATGGGGTAACGGGCCTTGAAATATGGAATATGAATTTGTATTGATTGACTTATTATACCCGCCACACATAGTGTGAAGGGTATATTCAGTTTGTCGGAAAGTTTGTAACGCATTGAAGGAGACGTCGTAGACCCCATAAAGTATATATATTCTTGATCAGCTCGATGAGACGAATCGATTTAGCCATGTCCGTCTGTCTGTCTGTCCGTCTGTCTGTCCGTCTGTCTGTCTGTCCGTCTGTCTGTTTATTTCTTCGCAATTTTTTCGATGAAGATATATAGATTTTACGCCGAAATTTGGAACTTAAGCTTTTCTCGGCAACGACTACTTTGTATGTTAAAACCAAGTTGCCACGCCCATTTTTAGGTGTAGCCCCCATACAAACTTACCAAAAATGTTCGATTTTTTGTATTAAAATAGGTATTATTTATACATGTATCCACTCCAAATTGGGTAAAAACTCTTCTTATGTCATCCAAAGTCGAATCCAAGGTGCCACGCCCATTCCTAGGTATAGCCCCCATACAAATTTACCGCACATTTTCTAATTTTTGAATAAAAATAGGTATTATTTATGAATATATTCACTCAAAATTGAATAAAAACTCTTCTAACGACATCTGATATCAAAAACAAAGTACCACGCCCATTTTTAGGTGTAGCCCCCACACAAATTTACCGCCCATTTTTCAATTTTTGAATAAGAATTGGTATTATTTATGAATTTATTTACTCCAAATTGGGTAAAAACACTTCTTATATCATCCAATTTCAAAACCAAGATGCCACGCCCATTTTTATGTATAGCCCAAATACAAACTCACCGATTTTTTTAACTTTTGTATGAAAAATTAATTATTTTCCAATATATATTTATAAATGTATATAAGCCACTGATGATCACACATAAACTATTCAAAGATTTGTGTGGCGGGTATTTATGTTTCGGTTCCACCGAAGTTAACGTTTTTCCTTGTTTTTATTCACTTGGCCTACGCCTTGTACATAAAATGTACATACTCGTACATATATTGTACTATATACAATATGTATTTATGTATATGTGTATATTCTTTTTTATTACACGTACGAGTATATATGTTGGTTGAGCATTTGCGGCTTAAATCATTATCGTTACAATTTCAATTTACTCTTCTTTTGATGTTTTAATTTACAGGCGCGTGTAAGAGCACATGCTGCGGTAGCAACAACTCAACTTAATGGAAAGAATCTGTATCAGCAGTCCATTTTATACATACAACATTTTTTACGGCTAATACTTTTATTCTGATAAAATAATAATAAAGACTAAAAAGGAGAGAAAAAAATCATTAAATGCGAATGTTGTGTTTTTATGTGCATTGGTTTTATTTTACATTCTTTTGCAATTATTTATTTTTTTTATATTGCATACATTTATACTCTTTTTTTTTTTTTTTTTGCTTGCATATAAATTTTTCATGGAAAATAGTTGAAGTGCTTTTTTGTTTACAACAAAAATTATGCTACTAATTATGCAAATATTTTTTATATATAATTATAATCCGATGATTTAGCTTTTTATCTTCTACTTTGAAAAAATTAAAAAGTTTTTCCATCATTTTTTTAAAATAATTGGCTTATAACATTTCTATACAGTTCTTTTTTTTCATTTTTATTATAGCCACAACGGGCACTGAAATGTAATGGAAACTAAAAAAGATAGATATACAGTAGCCAGAGGCGTCAAGAGAAACTTAGATCTTTTGATTCTCATTTAGCAGTGTGAAAACTATAGGGAAACGCTCGGATTTCACAGTTCCGTTTCGGATCTATATATACATATATATATATATATATGTATATATATATGAGCCGTTCAGTGCACACATCGATTAACTCCACTTTTTGAAAAATCTTAAATTTAAGTGTCAAAGCCCTTGGAATAGTCATAACTTTTTATATTTTTTATAAATTTCCTGAATAATAAAGATTAGCACCGTTAAATGAGAAATTTTTTTTGGCAATTGAATAATAAGTAATTTTTTTCAGAAGCCATTTCGATTAACTCCATATTCTAATGTAAATCGTTTCAGTAACGCTGTATATGTTCTCCATCAGCTCCATAAATTTATTTCAGTACATATTATGTAAACAGACTCAGATTTTGCCATTATTGAGTCATGTGCGAAAAAAATCAAAACATTTTTTCACCAGATGATTGGTACCATATCATCAAAACATGTAAAAAGAAAGCGCCATTTCATCTAATCCAAATGACTCACCAAGATTTTTTGTCAACAAAACCTTTAGAACAGTCTATCATTAACAGAAAAGTAACCGTCACAGGGCTTCCAGTAAATTGGTTTAAAATACGCTGGATAAAGTTAGAAAAGTCTAAACCCTATCTCGTACAATTCAAATGTGACTATAAAACAGATACAGAATTTCAAGCCATTAATATTATACCCTAAAGGTAGAACTGTGACAAACGAAAAATGGAGAGACATGATGGACCTGCTAAAATTCATTCCTCCTGTTCAACACGATTACAATAATAACTTGTCCGGGACCCAATGAGAGCCTTGAACAAAAAGTCATACATTTGGATTGAATAGACGTAAAATTTGAAACTGGGCGCATTTGAATGATGGTTAGTCGTGTTTAGGGGATTTCCAAAATTTGAACCCACATTTTTTTACAATTTATATTTAGCCACCAAAGAGAAGCAAAAAAAAAAAAATGAGACCAAAGCCACGGGTACCTAGTTCCGCATATGTAAAATTTTAAATTACCTTGGATTGCCCAGCTGCTTACAAGACAAGAAGCTGATTAGAGATTGTACGAATTTGACAAATATATATAAAGATGGACAATTAGGCGTATCAATTTGTTTGGTCGACTTGATCTTGAGAAAATATGTATATGTGAGGTATTCTTTCTTAACGGTAGAACTTGTACTACCAAAATTGAGTTTGATGTAAAAGTTCTACTTACTAATGTGCCAAAAAAAAAAAAAAAAATAATTTTAATTTTGAACTGTGCGCGTCAATGGAGTTGCTGAACTGCTTTCTTTTTAGGTTGGTAGGACTGTTTTCGAAATCCCTGCTAATTAACACCTCATAATATTCATTAGTGTTTGAGACATGCTCTACTTTGTAAGCTGCTTTAAGTGAAATTCTCCTCGTTTTTTGTGATTTGGAAAATTTTCGAATTTGTATTAAATTTCAATCAATTTTCTGCTACGGATTCGTTGAGGATGGTGCAAAAAAAACCTTTCGGTGATGAGGCTATGTCGAAAAAGTGTTAAACGTCCGGGACAACTACCGAAATTTTTGATTTTAGTTTGTTTTTTTGTTTTTTGTGAATTTTTTGCCAAAAACTCAAATCATGTCGTTCCATAACCACCGTATTTGGGCCCGTGCGACTTCGGACTGTTCAACAAACTCAATAGACCATTTCTGGGTCATCGTTTTAAGACAATAGAGCAGATTCAAGCCGCTGCGAGGAAGCTTTATTAGGAAGGCCATCCCTAATATTGATTTTTTGAACTGTATCGAAGATAGCAAAATCGGTTGGCATTAGTGTATTTCATCGAGAGGGGAGTACATTAACGACGATGAAATTGATTTGGAAGAAAAAATAAAGAAATCACAAAATAAAAGTAGTATTTAGGCTTAAGCAATAACGAAACAAGTTTAAAAAAAAAGAAACAGAAATTACTGGAGTGGGCTAAAGTCTTCAAATTTTAAATATTGCCATGGTTTTAGAATATTTTCACGAAAATTTTACAAAATACATTCAATTTTTTTTTCCATAAGCAATTAGAAAACTTTTAAAACTTTTGTCAGCTTTAAACTTCACACTAACCCGAAAAAAAAATAATTAACTTAGGTTTAAAATTAATTAAAATACAATCAAACGATATCATATGAGAAATTCTGAAAAACAAATTTATTTAAACAAATCATGAAGCCACAAGAAGACAAACTAAACAAATTTCGAATGTAAATGACAGAAAATAAAATTTGAAATTAGAATAGAAAAAAATTTAAGAATGGAAAATGTTTGCAATTGCTTTCAGATTAAACAAATCAGGCAAATGCAGCTGTTTGACTCACTTAAACTAATCATGGCATGAAACTGTCTAAAAGTTCAAATCGAAACTTATTTAAACTCAACCGAGTAGCGTCTGCTGCTCTGCAAAGAACAACAACAAAATGAAACCTTTAAGCTAACTTAAAGGATTTACTCGATACAATTTAAAAAAATAAAAAAAAAAAAAAAAAACACAGCGAACGCCAGACAAGCAAGCAAAATAAGTGTCACAATTGCGTGCAGAAGGGTGCAAAACTAAAAAGTACCAAAAGGACCAAATGGACCGAACGAACTCACACACACACACACACAGACACAAAGTAAAAAGACTGATGTTGCTGCTGTTTCCATTAAAGTTGTTACTGCTATTGGCAAGGAAAGGCATTTATGCAGACTTCGCAAATGCAGAAGAGTTGATTTGACTTTAAAAGACGCTCGCTCGCTCGTTCGCTCGCGTTGGTCAATGGCAATAGCAGCCGTTATGATCTGCGTTTGATGGAAACTGGTAAATTTGTTGTCGAAGCCAATAATGTTGCCTGGGATAGCCTGGCCTGGTCTGGCCATTGCCATCGTTCATGTTGACTTCGGGCTTCATTTGCGCTTAAGCCGCAAGCAGGAAATTGATTATGGCAGCGTGTTGCCAGCTATTTTCGCATTTCATTTCATTTCAATTTTCATGCTGTGCTCAACTGTGTTAAAATTTTTATTTGCTCTTTTGTATGCGCTTTTGCCTGCAGTTCTTGTCACGATTGACTATCTGTCCGTCTGTCCAACTGTCTGTCTGTCTGTCTGTCGGTCTAGTTATTTGTCTGTATGTTTACTTTATTGCTGTTAGCATATTTCAAACTTAAAATAGAAGAAGTAAAAAAAATGCTAATGGTAATTTTAAAATTTATTTCATTAGTACAATTGCATTTTGCGAGTTGCTCTTGATTTTAATATTCTTTTTTTTTTTTTTTATTTCTATATTTAGAGCATGGTATATGAAAGTTATAGCTTATCGGAAGCATAAATGCATTTAAAATATTCCAATTGTGACCATAACACGAAACTATAAATTGCAACCTATGTTATTAGTGGCCAGTAGTGCTCAAAGATCTTAAGGAAAGTAAGTGCAGAGATCAGACATAATATACATATTTTTTATATATAAAAATATCACATTTCACTCGGTTTTCACATTTTCGATGCGATTGCGCTTTCACCGTTCAATCGTTTCAATAGACCGCGCCTTCAGTGAATTGCACGTTTTGACGAATAAAGTGACTGGCAAATGTATCAACGAATTTGTACAGGTTCAGTGTTCAAGCGAATATGAACAATTCGCAAAGAGTGATAAAAGCATCAATCACTGATAAATAAACAGTTTTGATATTTGCGAAGAGCGATTTATAAAATCGTCGATAACTAAACATGTTCACTGAGGAACAAGAAAATCACAAATCACTATTTTCAGTCGCAGAGTGATTGAGTGATTGCTATTTATAAATCATTGTAAAAAAATCACCAAAAGTTATTTTTTTTGCCAACACTATTTAAACAGACACCTTTATATCTCTAAAAGGACTATCCAGTCTTATCTTTCACGATGTTTGGTTTTTTCAATTTTTAAGCAAATATATTAAATTTGATATTCCCATTAATTTAAAATTTTCGCAATATTAAAGTAAAATGCTGTCAGGTTCATTTGTTTTTAAAATTATTGAGAACTATGAATAATGCAAAGGGTAAGCATATATTTACGTGTACGAATGCATTGAATGTAAATGACTCGTAGTTGAATAGAAACTAATTTCGACCGCTGGATATATCATAGATACTTGTTAAAAAGGGTAATAAATATACACATTGCACTAAAAATGTTATAAAGGAAAATCAAATAAAAGCACAATTAGTTACACATTTAATTATGCCATCAAGTAATTTGTAGCGCGATTTAACCAAGTGGTACGAACATACATGCTCGGTTGTAAAATTGAAATTACCAATGGCACAACAGACATATTAACTTTTGCATAATTGAACTACAGCAATTATTGCAGTTCTCCACACATTATGCATATTCATATGTATATGAGGCATTCTTTGTCAACATGGATCCTTTTTGGCCAAAAGTGGTAAAGGTATTTTTGAAGGTCTTGTAGAGTTTTTATACCCGCCACACATAGTGTGAACGGTGTTATCAGTTTGTCGGAAAGTATGTAACGCATTAGAGGAGGCATCGGAGATCCCATAAAGAATATAAATTATTGATCTACATGTCTGTCTTCCTGTTGAAATTTGAAACTTAAGTTGTTTTTGATCCTACTATGGATGTCAGACACAAAGGTGCCACGCCCATTTTTAGATCTAGCATCGATACAAACTTACCACTTTTATTTTGGATTTTTATACCCGCCACACATAGTGTGAAGGGTATTATCAGTTTGTCGGAAAGTTTGTAACGCATTAAAGGAGTCATCGGAGACCCCATAAAGTATATATATTATTGATCAGCTCGACGAGACGAATCGATTTAGCCATGTCCGTCTGTCCAAGGTGCCACGCCCACTTTTAGATATAGCCCCCATACAAACTTTCAATTTTTTTCGATTTTTTTTGTATGAAAATAGTTATTATTTATGAATGTTTTGACTACAAATCGGGTAAAAACACTTTTAATCCAATATCCATCCATCCAACATCAGAAGAAAGTTGCCACGCCCATTTTTAGATAAAGCCCCCATGCAAACTTACCACTTTTTTTCGATTTTTTGTATGAAAATTGTTATTATTTGAAAATGTAACATATTTACTACAAATATAGGTAAAAGCACTTCTAATGACATCCAATTTCAAAAGAAAGGTGCCATGCCCATTTTTTGATATGGCGCCTTACACAAACCAAGCGCACATTTTTCAGATTTTGTATGAAAATAGTTCTTATTTATGGATATATTCACTCCAATCTGTGTTAAATCACTTCTACTGTTATCCTATGAATATGCTTCCGATATGACAAGGATCGAGCCTCTATAACATATAGACCCATACAAACTCACCTTCAATTTTTTTATTTATTCAAGAAAATGAATAAAGTTTCGTGTGGTGGGTATTTGAGCTTCGGTGCTTCCGAAGTTAACGTTCTTGCTTGTTTGTATGAAAATAGTAATCATTTTTGAATGTTTTTACTGAAGTTTGGGTAAAAACACTTCGAAAGGCATCCACTATCAAAAGCAAGATACCACGCCCATTTTTAGGTATAGCCCTCATACAAACTTAAGTTAAAACAAAATGTTGGGGTTCATAAAAACAGAAAGTAACAATTGTTTTCTTGAAAAATCAGAAAATCTGCGGTAGTTTTTTACAGGAGCTATTACAGAAATGGGCGTGGCATATTGGTTATGACATACAATCCACGTAGGCCCAAAAAACAGAATATGCAGTAGATTTTTTATAGGAGCTATGCCTTAAAACTATCTAGAACCAAAAAAAAGGTTAAGTTTAAAATTTCAGATAAAAATCTTTTAAAATTTATGCTGAAAATGGATTGCGAAAGGCTGACAGACTGACTTACATTGATATTTCGTCTTATCGAGCTGATCAAGAATATATATGTGTACATTTTATGGGGTCTAGGGTGCATTCTTTCGACAAACTAATAATATCCGTTTCCACTATGTGCAACGAGTATAACAAGGAAAAACATTTATGTTGGTGGAAACAAACAGCTAGCTTATTGCTAAAAAGGTTGGGACCGATTGTTCGATAAAACTGAAGTTAAGACACCTTATGGGAGGTGAGTTTATGTGGGTGCGTTATGCTAGGTATAAATAGGTTGAAGTTAGAAGTCATTTGGGTGTAAGCTGAGTGTAAACTGCATAGATTCGAGAAAAAATTGTTTTTTAAGTTTCAGTTAAATATATTCCAAACTGAATGAATGAAACGTGTAAGGCTACATCAATCGGTTCCTTGGGGTAATCAGGAGTATTTAAATCGTATAATCATATGATCTACGTTAACTCCTCTCTAACAAATTGATAAAAAAATCGATCAAATGTGGTTGAAAAAAAGTGTTGAGAATGTTTTAGGCAAAAAGGGCTCACATTGACAAAGAATGCCACTTATACAATACATATTTTGTGTTGTATGCAGAATAGCAAAATTTTGAAATACTGATTGCATGCAGATGTGATGCGAAGGTAGATAAACTAAACACGAAAGCCAACACACTACACACACTACATGTGGGCTATTCTAATATATTGCACTGCAGCAAAACAACAACAATGCATGAAATTTATATAGATATATACAGAAGCATCAATTTTGATACATATACATACTATATAAAGTATGTACATATCTACATATATACATACATATAAGTATATGTATGTATTGTATGTGCATATGAATTTTCCGGTAGCTGTCAATAATCATACCCATGGCGTTCAAACACTGCTGTGCGCCAAGATTTGTGTTATATTTGCACGCCTGACCTAAGCGACTGACACGCGTTGAGCTAAGTTGAGCTGAGCTGAGCAGAGTGTGCTGTACGAATTGTACAGTGAATGCTGAATAAACGTTGTGAATAACCCAATAGTCTGTCCGTCCGTTCGTTTATATCCTTTAACGTTTGGGTTTGTAGATGAGTGGCTTAAAGTGAAATTTATATTGCTCAATAGAGGATTTAAAAAACTTTTAAAATACCAATGTGCCGGTGGGTCTATACATGTGTGCGAGCGTGTATATATTATTGAGCTGTGTGTGTGTGTGTGTGAGTGCATTGCCGGTTTTAAGTTCATGCGCATCACATTCATATATGTCACTGCACTCGAATATTTTGCGCGCTCTAAGCCAATGAAGTATGTTGTGCTATACCTCAGCTTATGTTTTGAATTGCATATGTAACATACGAATATGTACAATATCCATGAAACGTGATTTTGCTTTTAAAAATTTAATAAGACATAAATATGACTTAAAGGATTACATAAGTGTGAATGTTATTGAAATTTTGTTGAGCTGTTAGAGCAATAACTTCAAATAATTTATAAACTAAAGAAAGAATTTTTATTATTATATAAAATTTGTAGGAAGCTGTTAAACAGATATTTTGGTTTTCTATTTGCTGCTATAAATTTTATTATACCCTGTACCCAAAGGGTAAAAAGGGTATATTAAATTTGTGCGAATGTATGTAACAGACAGAAGGAGGCAAGATAGACCCTATAAAGTATATATATTCTTGATCAGCATTGGAAGGGGGAGTCGAACTAGTTTTGTCTGTCTGTCCGTCTGTCTGTCCGTCTGTCATGCTGTCTGCCGTATGAAAACGATTATTTCGGAAACTATAAGAGGTAGATCTTTCAAAATTGAAACTTAGACTCTCCTAGGCCGTCAAGTGTGCACTTACAAACGGTTTTTCTCTAGACCCATTTTAAGGGTACCCCCATACAAATGTACCCCAACATTTTGGGTTTTTGCATAAAAACGTCATTGTTTTTTATTCTAGGAAGTTCAAATTTAGTATAAATTATGTCTATGATAGTCCCAATAAAATATCCCAATATGGATAGAACCAAAAAAATTTTAGGTATAGCCCTCATACAAATTTACCCCAAAATATTGGGTTTTTACATAAAAACGTCATTGTTTTTTATTCTAGAAAATTTGAGCTTAGTATAAATTATGTCTATGATAGTCCCAATAAAATATCCCAATATGGATAGAACCAACAAAATTTTAGGTATAGCCCCCATACAAATTTACCCCAAAATATTGGGTTTTTACAAAAAAACGTCATGTTTTTTATTCTTGAAAATTTAAATTTAGTATAAATTATGTCTATGATAGTCCCAATGAAATAGACCAATATGGGTAGGCCCAACAAAATTTTAGGTATAAACCCAATCAAAGATATACCCGATTTTTTAAGTTTTTCTATGAAAATCCAATTCAATTAGGTATGGTAGTCAAACAGAACCTAACTTAAGGTACATATAGATTGGGTACAGGGTATCTTGCAGTCGAGCATACTCGACTTCAGCGTTCTTTCTTGTTAAATTATTAATTTTTTTATTTAACTTTAAATATATAAAAATAGAACAGACATAAATATATATAAATATAGTCCCAATATGGTCCCATACAAACTTACAATCCATTTGAGCAAATATATTTATGTAACTGACAGTTATGGCATTTGACCAAGATTCCCACAAATATGGTAGTGCTTTTTGGAACAGACTAACAACTTAGTTGCAGTTTCTGTAGTAATTCTTTGATACCGAAAATTTTATAATTAATTATTTAAAAACGGCAGCAGCTTTTAAACTTAATTTAAGTAATAATTTTCGTAAAAAAAATGAAAATAAAAATAATTAATAACTTGAATACATCAAAGTTAAAAAAAAAAATTGTAGGCACAAAACAAAAAGTTTTTTTTGCAGACAATAACAATAAAGAACACTGAAGTCGAGTAGGCTCAACTGCAAGTTACGCTCTAACTAATCTTTATGTACCTTAAGTTAGGTCTAATCTTAGTACGATACTTTTATTGTACTGGATTTTCATATAAAACTTAAAAAAGAAAAAGAAACCAGAAAAAGCGTTAACTTCGGTGGAATCGAAGCTTTAAAATCCGCCACATCTAATAAAATTCGGACGACGAATGGCTTTGAGTCAATTGTCCGATACAACCAAAGTTCAGACACAATCATGTGGTCAAATGTTAATGTTAAAAAATTAGAAATTGGGTCTGACTTTCTATTGGGGCTATATGTTTTAGTTGGCTGATCCTTATAATATCTGTAGAGTATATAAAGGATGACTTTAAAAATGTTTTTACCATATTTGGAGTGAATATATTCATAGATTATTACTATTTTCACATAAAAAATACAAAATAGACGAAAAATTCTTATGGGGCCCAGGCCAACAAATGCGCGGGGTATCTTGGTTTTGACATTGGATGGCATAAGAAGTGTTTTTCTAAAACTTGGAGTGATTACATTCATAAATACTTGCTATTTTCATACAAAAAATCGAGAAAAAAACGATAAGCTTGTATGAGGGCTTTACCTTAAAATGGGCATGGTACATTGATTTTAACCCTTTGACTGCTTAGAATGAAAAAAATCATAAGCTTCGAGTTTGAATCGCATAATTGCAGATAGACGGACAGACGGACATGGGTCTACGTTATCTCATTAAATGCGTTACAAACTTTCTGACAAAATGAATATACCCTCCACACTGTGTAGCGGGTTTAAAAATGCGGTACATTTGTATAGGGGCAATACCTAATATTTTCTTGGTTCTACTCAAATAGAGATATATCATTGGGACTATCATCGGCATAATTTATACTAAATTTGGAGGTCCCAGAATAAGAAACAAACAAGATTTTAAGCAAAAATCCAAAATTATGAGGTAGATTTGTATGGAAGCTACTACTTAAAATGGCACTAGAGAACAACCGCATGTAGGTGACAACTTAAAGGCTCTGGAAAGTTTAAGCTTCAAATAAGGTGACCCTATTTTAAACAAATCTATACCATATCTGACATAAGAAATGTTTCACCATATTTAAAGCAAAATTGTTTATATTAAATCACGAAAATTTATAGGCCCATTACCTAAAAGTGAGCTTAAACATTGTTTTTGATATATAAATTTTATAGCTTGTCTCGTGGAGCTAATCAAGAATATTAAAATACTTAAGAGGATCTACAATGCCTATTTTATTACGTTAAAAACTTTTCGACAAACTGATTATGCCCGTTTCACACAATGTGAAGGATAGAAACAAAGAGAGAAGAATATATCAAAGTAGCGGAAAATAGCAGCCTACAAAGAATTTAAAAAAAAACAAGGAAAAACGTTAACTTCGGTGGAACCGAAGCTTAAATACCCGTCACACGAATCTTTGAATAGTTTATGTGTGATCATCAGTAGCTTATATACATTTATAAATATATATTTGAAAATAATTACTTTTTCATACAAATGTTCGAAAATAATCAATAAGTTTGTATGGGTGCCTTAGCTAAAAATGGGCGTGGCACCTTGGTTTTGATATTGAATGTCATTACAAGTGTTTTTACCCAAATTTGAGTGACTATATTCATAAATAATAGCTATTTTCATATAAAATTCGATATTGGGCGGAAAATTTGTATGGGAGCTATATCTAAAAATGGGCGTGGCAGCTTGGATTTGATATTGGATGACATTAGAAGTATTTCTTTCCAACTTCGAGTGACTACATTCATAAATAATAGCTATTTTCATGCAAAAAATTAGAAAAAAACGGTAAGTTTGTATGGGGGCTATACCTTAAAATGGGCGTGGCACTTTGATTTTAACACTTGAACTGCTTAGGACTGAGAAAAGCTTAAGTTCCGAGTTTCAGGTCAATATCTTTAAAACTGAGCGAATGAATCGCATAAATACAGACAGACAGACGGACGGACGGACAGACGGACGGACGGACAGACAGACAGACGGACATGGCTAGATCGACTCGTCTCGTCGTGCTGATCAAGAATATATATACTTTATAGGGTCTACGGCGTCTCCTTTAATGCGTTACAAACTTTCTGACAAAATGATAATACCCTCCCCACTATGTGTGGCGGGTATAAAAAAAAGTAAAAAAAAAACAACAAAAAAAAGGATGTTGTTTTTGTAAATGGCTAAAGGGAAACGAAACGGAAATGTCCATTACTGTCAAAGCGACGCATAAAGTAAATCTACTAATGTCTATGGTATGCATGTATATGTAATTGTGTACTTGTATGTGTGTGTGCGTGGATGAACGTGATGTCTTTCATGATTTTATTTGTATTTTTTTTTTTTTTTGAGCCTAGTAGAAACCTGTGCTGCGTACTTGTACAATGAAAATCTAACTGCAAGCATTTCCAATTAGGCAGTTTAAGCCTTAAGCTTACTTATTGCTCAAATAAAAGTAATAACCATGTAGAAAAGTTATGTTTTACGACATGCTTAGTGCGTCTTTAAATGAAAAATAGCACAGGAGAAGAAGTTGAAGAAAAAATAAAACTAATATGTTAACCGCATCTTTACGCATACACATAAGAATATTCTTTGGTATACAAAGTAAGTAAGTATTTTCTTTTAATATTAAACATGTTTAAATGTGTTGCGCCGTTAAATACAATTGTGACACAAACTTTTTTTGTTTTTTTTCTTTTTTTTTGAAATGAAGATGAATTTGCCAATGTTGTCATTTAAGTTAGTTGACAGCAACAATTGCCAGAGAAACAATGGCGTACATCTTCATTTTTCTTAAAACAAAATGAATATTTTCATAAGATATAGTTCATATATAGTAAGCAATTTTATTAAGCGTTGAGCATATTAAATGCTGCCACATAGAACAATTTAATACAGATAAGCGTGTCGAATGGCACTTTGTATCTATGTATGTATCTATGTGTGTATGTGTGTAGCGACTGTGTCAAGGATTCTGGAATTGTCTACGTGACGTTATTCACTTGCAGTTATTGTATGAGCATATTTTGTACAAATATACAATAAGTATTTCTATAAATATTAATTTACTTAGATATGAATGTGAATTTCTTTTTGTGTACTATGTACTCGTATACTCACAGCAACATATGAAAGAGTAGCATTTATGAGAAACTATTTGGTGTGGAAAATAAGTTTTTATTTTCTTTTGCAGCATTTAAGATTATAAGTTTCGAATCAATAATAAATTCATGAAGTAAAATGAACTTTTTCTTTACTTAAATATTTAAATGACAGATAGCTGAAATGGCTTGTAAATCACAGTGAAATTATGTGTTAATTTATTTGTTTACATTTGATATTGGATATTGAAGAATTTGAGATCGAAAAAAAAATTATATAATCAGAGAGCAAACTAAAACCATTTTCCACTTCACAGTATTTCAACAAACACAGCGGTCATGTTTAGTGACGCTTTCATCTACATTTTACCTGTGTACTCACTCATAATATTGACAGCATGAATATGTACAATTTCAATGAAAATAATAATAATAAGTTGTTTTACAAATGCTTTAAGTAAAATAAACTTTCTGTTAACAAAGATTTAAAACAAAAAAAAAATATTCAGAAACAATTTACATAAAACAGCTCTTAAATAATAAATTTATTGTTATGAATTTTAAAATATATAATGGGGTAACGGGCCTTGAAATATGGAATATGAATTTGTATTGGATTGACTTATTATACCCGCCACACATAGTGTGAAGGGTATATTCAGTTTGTCGGAAAGTTTGTAACGCATTGAAGGAGACGTCGTAGACCCCATAAAGATATATATATTCTTGATCAGCTCGATGAGACGAATCGATTTAGCCATGTCCGTCTGTCTGTCTGTCCGTCTGTCTGTCCGTCTGTCTGTCTGTCCGTCTGTCTGTTTATTTCTTCGCAATTTTTTCGATGAAGATATATAGATTTTACGCCGAAATTTGGAACTTAAGCTTTTCTCGGCAACGACTACTTTGTATGTTAAAACCAAGTTGCCACGCCCATTTTTAGGTGTAGCCCCCATACAAACTTACCAAAAATGTTCGATTTTTTGTATTAAAATAGGTATTATTTATACATGTATCCACTCCAAATTGGGTAAAAAACTCTTCTTATGTCATCCAAAGTCGAATCCAAGGTGCCACGCCCATTCCTAGGTATAGCCCCCCATACAAATTTACCGCACATTTTCTAATTTTTGAATAAAAAATAGGTATTATTTATGAATATATTCACTCAAAATTGAATAAAAACTCTTCTAACGACATCTGATATCAAAAACAAAGTACCACGCCCATTTTTAGGTGTAGCCCCCACACAAATTTACCGCCCATTTTTCAATTTTTGAATAAGAATTGGTATTATTTATGAATTTATTTACTCCAAATTGGGTAAAAACACTTCTTATATCATCCAATTTCAAAACCAAGATGCCACGCCCATTTTTATGTATAGCCCAAATACAAACTCACCGATTTTTTAACTTTTTGTATGAAAAATTAATTATTTTCCAATATATATTTATAAATGTATATAAGCCACTGATGATCACACATAAACTATTCAAAGATTTGTGTGGCGGGTATTTATGCTTCGGTTCCACCGAAGTTAACGTTTTTCCTTGTTTTTTTTTTTAAATTTATAAATGAAGAACTAAGTGGATGAAGTCTAATTTTAATTTCGAGAGTATTGAGTTCAAAGTGTTTCATAAACGATCCAAATACTTTGTAAACTTTTATAATTTGAAATTTAATTTGCAAATAGCGAATAAAAAATAAATTTGCTCCTCACTGCGGCAAAAAAAACTGTGTTTTAAACAGAGCTCCCGATCCATTAATGTGAGGCCCATAAAGAATATATATATTATTGACCAGCTCGATGTCCGTCTGTCTGTTGCGCTGCGTTTTACTCAGTATGTTTTTAAGATATTAACATGAAATTTATACTTAAGCTTTTTTTGGTCTTAGACAGTTTGTATGTCAGAGTCAAGGTGCCACGCCCAATTTTAGGTATAGCTCCCATACAAATCTAGCGCTAATTTCTGAAATTGTGTATGAAAATATGTATTATTTATGAATATATTCACTTGGAATTGGTTAAAAACAATTCAAGAGGTGCCACGCCCATTTTTAGGTATAGACCCCATACAAATGTACCGCCCATTTTCGAGTTTTTTTTTTTTTATGAAAATAGGTATTTTTATGAATATATTCACTCCAAATTGGTTAAAAACACATCTAATGCGCCCATAGATACCAACCACTCCTTTTTGAGTTTTGTGAAAACATTTACTATTTCTGAATGAATTTAATAAAAATTTGTTAAAATCAATTCCTATGTCCACCAAAGTGAACACTGTCGTTATGGTAAGGATCGGGCTAGTATAACATAAAGCCTCCATACAAATTTGACCAAATCAATCATGAAATTTTATCTAAGCCTGTGGTGAACATATAAATTATTAAAAGTGTTGTGTTACGAGCATTTCAGCTTCGGTTCTACTAAAGTTTACGTTTTTTCTTGTTTCAAGTAGTCTTTTGCTTACAATAAGAAATTGACTAAATAAATTAGAGAAAACAAGGAAAAACGGTAACTTCGGTGGAACCGAAGCTGAAATATCCGTTACATGGGAGTGTCGTCTTGGTTTTGACCCTGGATGAGAAAAAAAATGTTTTTACCCAATTGGGAGCGAATACATTCATAAATAAATAGTATTTTTATACAAAAAATCGAAAAAAAACGGTAAGTTTGTATGGGGGCTATACTTAAAAATGGGCGTGGCACTCTCATTCTCGAACTTAACATAGTCGTTGCCGAGACGAGCTTAAGTTTAAAATTTCAGCCCAATATCTTTATATCTTCATCGAATAAATCGCATAGCAACAAACAGACGGACAGACGGACAGACAGACGGACATGGATAGATCGATTCGTCTCATCGAGCTGATCAAGAATATATATACTTTATGGGGTCTCCGATGCCTCCTTCAATGCGTTACAAACTTTTGGACAAACTGAATATACCCGTTTACACTATGTGTAACGGGTATAAAAATGTAATCTTCGCTGACTGGGCAGCGAAATGTACTGCTTTCTCAGTAGTGGTGACGTGTGCCGTATTGCAAAAAACGTTGTTATGCATTTATGTATGTATATATACTTGTATATATACATATATACTCCTATACGTACTTTTTTTTTTTTGTCAATCTTACAGTTGATAATTTACTCATTACTAAGAGCTTAAATAGTAATTTAACCTGGATGGTGTTGGATGGTGTCATTTTGTTTTCTTTTTAATTATTTGTGCAAAAAAACATTTAATTTAAATGCAAGAGACCTCTCTACATTTCAATAGAACTTTTATTAACAATCTCGTGATTTACACAAACACGAATGTGGCAATGTCATTATTATTCGCATTTTGAAAACTCGTTGGTTGTTAATTACTTTTGACCAGTTGTGTATTTTTTTGTACATGACTTGTATATACATTTGCATTTGTATGTATATATGCATTTGTGTGTATTTATGTATGCATATGACTAAATCGCCATGATAAATGCATATTACACGAGCACCAAAAATAATTATAAAACTTAGTTTTTGCAAATAATAACCGAATAACCGAATCATTTGCAGCTGTGGCAAAGCAATTTTAATTAAATTTAATTGATATAGCCTGCAGACGAGTATGTATGTACCTGAACTATATTATAACGATTAAAGAATTTTTTATAAAAACAAATTCAGGCAGGAGTACACTACCGATTATAGAAATCAGCATGCATGCAGCTACAAAGCACTTTACTAAACACTTGCGACGCAACACGACATCGATGACTTGACTTGATAGAAAAATGAATTCAAAAGGCAAAATTATTTCGATCACGCTGTGTGTGTAAAACTTGAGCATTTTTCTGTGTGCATAAGATCGATAAAGTCGAATGCAATACAAAGTTGTTTGAAAAAAAAAAAATATCAGCTAAAAAAATTAAATCGCTAAAAGTTGTGCAAAAAAATAAAACAAAAACGATACTTATGTATGTAAAAAAAAAAAAAACTTCATATAAGAGTAAGCAAAAGTAACTTAAAGAATTAAACTGACTAAATGCAAATATTGGACTGCACTTTAGTGAAGACAAACACACGAAAACGCATTTACGGATGTTTATATGACGAATTTTCAACTTCTGTATTAGTCTGTCCGTCTGTCTGTGTGTTTGTTTGTGGAATTTCAAAAGTCAATGCTATTTTATGTACTGCAATTTATTCGACATTTTAAATGCATGCATACTAGAGGTGGGAAACCATCGATAGTGGGCCCCATCGATAGTGGACGATAGTTTTTTCCAAACCATCGATAGTGGCCGATAGTGCCATCGATAGTGCGTCGATAGTGCCCTACATAAAACAACTGAAATTTAGTATTTAAAAACTTGGTCTATTAATTTTATTATTTATTATTGTAAACAATTAAAACTTTTCAAAATGCGATTATAAAATATAAGGAATTTTAATGATAATGGAAATTTTTCAAAAAGCGAACAAATCATTTATAATACTAAATTCAATGTAGTAAAATAAAAATTAAACAGAAAATAATAAAAAAAAAACTTCATACACATATGTTGTGCTTTTTAGGATTTGTTAATATTATTGTAGGTTCTAATTTTCGCTGGAGCTCAATGAGTTAATCCAAAGATTTTTGTTAAGAAATAGCAAAATGTTGACATTTTCTTCTTGCAATCTAGTTCTGCGGTCTGACACGATTTAGCCTGCCTTGCTAAAGACACGCTCAGACTCCACCGACGTTGCCGGAATGCAAAAATATTTAAACATCAGGGTTTTTATGGAAGGAAAATCCGTCTGGTTAACCTGAAATGTAATTAAATGTAAAAAATATTAATTTTGAGGTTTTGAAATTCAATTTTTTTAATTTTACCTTATTCCATAAAAGGGGATCCATATCCTTCGGCACAAGGGCCCTCTCCAAAAACTGCCTCTTTGTAATAATGGCATTCGATCTCGCTCCATGACTACAACTGGCTCCTTGCAGATTATCCAAAAACGAGTTCCCATTACTTGTGTTGGCTTCCAAATTTAAGCTTACTGGGTTTTCCATTTCACTTAAGGGTACCAACTCGTTTTCGAAGCAAATTGCAGCTTGCTCAGCATTTGTATGATGTTGAAAACCAGCCTTTTTAAATCTTGGATCCAAAATTGCCGCCATCCTCGTCACAATCCTTTTTCATATAGGGACAAACGCTTTTCAATTGAATCCAACAACACACCTACCATACTTTTTCCAACATCAGTTCGCAATTGCGAAGAAATATGTTGAACTTTTCGAATGAGTCCATTTGTTAGTGGGATTATTAGCGATATCGTTACATATTCGGCTCCAGATATTTGTTCGCTTAATTGTTGGAAAAGCTTTAGTATTTCTTCCATATCCTTCAGGACATTAATTTCTTCCGCATGAAGCGGTAGCGGTGCATTTGTTGTGGATAATAGCACGTCAGTTCCCATTACTTGTGTTGGCTTCCAAATTTAAGCTTACTGGGTTTTCCATTTCACTTAAGGGTACCAACTCGTTTTCGAAGCAAATTGCAGCTTGCTCAGCATTTGTATGATGTTGAAAACTAGCCTTTTTAAATCTTGGATCCAAAATTGCCGCCATCCTCGTCACAGTCCTTTTTTATATAGGGACAAACGCTTTTCAATTGAATCCAACAACACACCTACCATACTTTTTCCAACATCAGTTCGCAATTGCGAAGAAATATGTTGAACTTTTCGAATGAGTCCATTTGTTAGTGGGATTATTAGCGATATCGTTACATATTCGGCTCCAGATATTTGTTCGCTTAATTGTTGGAAAAGCTCTAGTATTTCTTCCATATCCTTCAGGACATTAATTTCTTCCGCATGAAGCGGTAGCGGTGCATTTGTTGTGGATAATAGCACGTCAGCAATTTCTTTATGGGTTGCTAATATTCTTGCGATCATGAAGTAAAAGCTATTCCATCTTGTTGGGGTTTCTTGAAGCAACGTGTACTCAAAGCCCTCTTGTGCAATTTTGAATTTTTCGTTTGTGATAGAGCTTTTCTTAAAAAACTTCACAATTGCTTTACATTTAAGAATTAACCCGTTAGTTGCATCGTCCTTAAACTTTAGTCCATCTTGGACAACTAAATTGAGTGTGTGAGCAAAGCATGGAATATTTCTAATCTTTAACAATTCGCAAGCTTTTACCATAGAGCTGGCATTGTCCGTCACAAGACACACAGTCTTTTCGAGTAACTTCCACGATCCCAATACTCCTTGCAAAGTATCCGCGATGTTTTGTGCCGAATGGTTTGTTGTATCCAATAATTTTCTGGTTTCTAATGATGCCGTTTTTAGGCTGTAGCCATAAACAAAGTGACAAGTCACTGTTAAGAAGCATGCGTTAGCACGGGATGTCCACAGGTCGCACGTTACAGCAGCATCGGAAACTCCTTCCAAAATGGTTAAAAGCTTTGCTGAAGTTTCTTTGAACAAGTCCGCCATTAAAACATCTTTTAAATGTCTGCGACTTGGCAGCTTATACCTCGAATCCAACACTCTAAGCAATTTTGTAAAGCCTGGATCCTCAACAATGCTGTAGGGTTGGGCATCTACAGCAATCAATTCGGTTAATGTCCGATCAATGATCGATTGATCGCATGCTGGAGGGTATGTTGCCTTATTACAGGTTAGGCACTTTGCAAACTTCTTGTCCTCGGATCTTTTAAAATAGTTCCATACGTCAGACATTTTGATTTTTTTTCAATTTCGGACTTGGTTTTTCTGACGTAGAGTTTTTATCCGAATCTGACGTGCTGCAATCACATACTTCCTTTGAATTGCGACGTTTTGCTTTTATAATACAAAATTGTTAATGATTGAATTGAAATTGCTTCAACACTACGATGTTAGTTACCTTTTTTGGAGAAATCGATCCATTTTTTTAATATAACACAATTTAAATCTCAATAATCTCACTCAACAAACGCATTCTTAAACAAGCGACGCAAAGAATGAAAAAGACGCGCAATTTATATGTAAGTGATGTGTAAACAAAACTATCGATGGCACTATCGTACACTATCGAGACATTACGCCATCGATAGTATGGTAGTTCGATAGTGCCCAACCATCGATAGTGTCGATAGTGCCATCGATGGTTTCCACCTCTAATGCATACTGCTATATATATTTTTAGTTTAACTGCAGCGCATAGAAATTCTTATGTATAAATTTATATTCGTATATACTTATTTGTAAGACAGCTGCTTCATACATTCTTACAGCTAAAGGCATTTGATGTTGCATACTTCTAGGGAGAAAATCTTTATTTTTGCTCTCTTTAACATTCTATTTACCTACATACAATATAAAATACATCTCTTTCTTACACACTCACACAGTACGTATATGTTTATTTATAATTTCGCCTTTTGCAAAAGTTTTACTATCACATGAATATACTCGTAAATATCCAACGCATTCTTAAGTAACTTCTCTAATGGATTTGGGTTAAATATCTTTGCAGTAAATGCAATAAACACGCAAATAGCAATGTGTGTCTCTGACTATCTCTGCGTGTGTGTGTGTGTGTGTGTGTGTGTGTAAAGATACATGTTTGTACATTTCTCTACATAAATTACGTTGTCAGAATGCATATTTAAAGTTTGTTAAAATTAGTTTAATTTAAAATGAAGTTAAATGTAATTAGTTTGTTTTATTGCATTTGACTTAAATAAACCACATAAAATTTGTATTTAAATAAAAATATTTGTGAATTAAAATAAATTAATATAAATATTTTTTTTTTTTTTATTTATTTAAAATTATTTTAAATTTTATTTTAAATTTTCAATTTAAGCAAAAAGTTAAAATATTGCACAAATTAATTTCCTGCCAACCGCAGCAGAACAGGTAAATCAAAAAAAAAAAAAAAAGTGTTTTAGCAAAACGCGTTTATTCAATTTCATTGAAAATAGCAATCAAACAGCGACAATGTTGCTCAATTAGAACAGCGTCAATGGCAACATCTGTTTTAGTAGCATTTTGGGGGGTGCAAATGAAAATCGTCTTTGCAATTTGGTTACGTTTTGGACGTTAACGAAAATTGGCATTTTGTAGCACCGTTTGCGGGCAATGGTGACAAACTCGAAGCAAAAAGTGCAAAATGTGTTGCAGCAATTAAAAGCATTTAAAAAGATTTTTGTATGCATAAACCAAAAAGCATTACACAAAAAAAAAAAAAGGAAATTGAACATTTAGTTTGGATAGTGTGTATTGGTTTGCACTACAATAAACTGTTCGCTTTAAATCAGTTTTATAGTTTTAAAATAAAAAAAAACTTGTATTTTTGTTGATTCGAAGCTTTAATACTATTCAATTATTACACAGCCCTGCATCAGTTTTGCGAATAAGATGGGACCTGTGTTTCCGAAGGATGCTGAACACGAATTTGGGCTCAAAAATTTTCCATCACGTCAGGTTTTCGAGAAAAGTGGGTTGAAAACACTAAAAATAGCGTTTTTGGACATTTTTAACAAAATTGTAGAGTAGAACCCTGACGTGCTACGATCTCCGTTATTGTCTGTAATTGAAGGTTGAACTCTGCTCCAAATTATTCGCATGCACCCTTAGAGTAGGGGGTCCACTTATGTTAAGGGAAAAAATTAGCATAGTAACTTATTTACACTCAAAGTTAAGAAATACTGGAAGAAGCAATGTTCCTAGGGGTATTCAATGTCGCTGATTTCAAAAAATTCAAAATGGCGGATCCAATATGGCGGACGAAAATGTTAAAAATTTATCAGATTTACTTGAAACTTGATATTCGGGGGTTTTTGATGACGCCATTGATCCGCCATTTTGAATTTTTGAAATCTGACTGCATATTTGTAATCAGCGACATTGAATACCCCTAGGAACATTGCTTCTTCCAGTATTTCTTAACTTTGGGTGTTCAGACGAAAATTCCCTTCGGAAACATTAGGTCCCGATTTATTCGCATCCGAAAAATGGAAATTTGCAGGGCTGTTTATTTATTATTATTATTTGAGAGTGTAAATGTACAGCTACCTAGATTGCTATATTGTACGCCCTTACTGGCAAAATTATTTATTCTAGCCCTATTCTTTGAATGAATCTAATCATTTCTAATAATCCTAACCTGCTCTAAGGAGAGTGTGTATCCTCCCCTTGCAATGACATTCTACTTCTGGCTGTAGCTACACAATCTGTAAAAATATGGACAGGTGTTTCCTCCATACTCCCACTGAATCTGCACTCAGGAGAGCTTGCTACATCCATTACATATCTGCAATGACCTGTTAGGAGCACTATCATGATATTTAGTTGAGTTCTGTCCCGCTTAACCAATGCTTTGGTAACCTTAGACTTGAATCTCTCAATTTAATAATTTGGCCTGTCGCATGCCCTGTCTTAAAATCCAGTGTTCCTCTTGGCTCGTTTTTCTATCATTGCGTATTGTCTCATCAAGTGTCTTGCTTCCAATGGGACAATAAGGTTCTGGGCCTGTTAGAGCAGTAACGGGCTCCTTCCTGGCTTGTGCGTTTGCTAGCTCGTTACCTGGGATGTTTGTATGCCCTGCCGATGTTACCAAGTCCAGCGTATGACATAATAAATTGAACATAGCTGCCAAGCTAAACATTAAACCCAAAAGATCGTTATATCATATCAATACATTATTAGGAACCCGTCGAACACGTTAACATTTTATAATCATCTTTTAAATGCGCCCAATATCAAGCTTTTAAGTATTCTCATATCAAAGATATGACTTTTCCGGTTTTAAGGAGCCCATAAGCCCCTAGTCAATATTTTCCAAAAATTATCTGAGTGATTACCTTTATCGTAAATCTACAGCAAAATAAACTTTGAACATGTCAAAGATGAACTAAATTAGGGCGTTCAGTAAGACTTGTAATATATCATTAACAATTTAATGGATCATCTTTTGCGCCATAATCCGTAACTTTAGATAACGGAATCTGCTACACATATTTTCTGATTGTTACAAAACCCTTGCTTTGTCAAAACACGCCCTGTAACTATGCGAGTACAGGGTATATAAGCACTTGATACCATAATGGAAAGCTTTTATGCCCTTCAAATGTGCGCTTCCACATTTAAGTGTTAACCACTTTGGCACAGCATAACTATTTGATTTTTTTTTTTTAAACGATAAAGCAATAAATTACGACAAAATTGTAAAAGACGATTCATACGCTTTGAGCGCCTGCTGCACTTGCTATAAACTTTTGATTGATTTTAAGATTTTGCTCCTTGGGCATTGAGTTCTACTCTTAAGTTGATTACTGGTCCAAATTATTGATTAAAACAAATCCTTTGTTTCAATATAAACTTTTCGCAGAACTAAAAAAAACGTAGTAAAAAATAAACTTTTTATTAAAAGTTTCAAAAGTATTAAAAGCAAAGAAGTTTATACAATACAAAAGAACTAAGTTTACCAACCATGCAGTGTGTCAGAGCAAAAATAAAGAACAAAATATTCCATTAGGCCTCCTTCATGCATTTGATTTAATTGTAACTTTTGTTAAAAATCTAAATAAATAAAAAAAAATCAATGCAAATGCAATGCCAGTGGCAGAAATTTGATTTTTTTCTCATTTTTTTTTTAGATGCAAATATAAAAAATTGTTAAAGTCAAACTTAGAATATAATTCCATTTTGTTACAATAAACAACTTTTGACAGCCACTATCAAGCTCATCTTGTATCCAATCGGAATAGTAATAAGTTGATGTAAAATTGCTGGATACCCTGGACGTGCGCAACCAGTGGTGTAGGATATTAATCCATACAATTTCTCGCCACAAAATAATGGACCGCCAGTGTCTCCAGGACAGGGACCAATCGCAATTTCTTTATCCGTAGGTCCTGCACATATCATGCCATCTATGAAAGTTTCAAATGTAGCATTGCATTCTTCTAAAGGAAATATTGTTACATTTGCGTACAAAAAGATTATCGCTAAATGGGCCATCATTAAACATGCGACCCCAACCCAAAGCCGTGCAACTTTCACCAAACGGCGGTGGATCAAAACCAGGAAATATTAAATCAATAAATTCATTTTCTTCGGGTATAGGAAATTTTAGGCGTATTAGCGCTAGATCGTATGTGTTATAAAGCGTATAGTTCTCATGTATAACTACGAACTTAACGGGAAAATTTATGCTTGTATCCGGTAAAAGTGTACGATGTCTAGATCCCGCCATAACTAGCAATTGACGCGGTCGATACGGTACCTTTCCTCTGCTGTAATTTTGTAAATTTATTTATCTGATGGATGAGAATAGAATAGAAATTCTCACTCACTTGACAACACAACGCGCTGTTGTGAGCACAAAAATTTCCGTTATAATTGTTCCGGCACAGAAATGATTGTCACCGACAAATCCTCTTGGTGTACGTGATCTAATGGAGACAATTGAGCTTAAGATTAAATTCTCATCGCTTGTATTGGCCATGGCAAGGCGTTTTGTGCGTCTGCTTCGCAGCGACGGTATATTCTCAGCGCCAGTAATGCTGCTAACTGGAGTCAAAATTGTTGCTAATAGTAGTAAAAGCAAAACTATTTGCATTGGTTAGCATTTATAGTTTTAATTAATAGATTTTTTTTCTTAGTTGTATAATTGTAGTCAATTCAATGCTTCGCAACAAAAGCAACAAAATCAGAGCTACTTGATTGTTATTATTATTATTATTGTTAAATTAAATTATATATAAAAATATAATCAAGCCAATATAAAATAAAGTCGTTTTACACATTTCAGCACCATTCAGTATATCATTGATCCATTCCAAATTATAGTATACCTCAGTGTAGACACTTGGCAATGTTTTTGTACCACAACCAATTTTATACGAGGCAACGCCGACTATAATGCCATCGCAAACCAACGGTGCTCCTGTATCACCAGCGCAAGGATTTGTATCGATGTGCCGCTCTATATTGCCAGCACAAAGCATTTCGGGTCCGAGGTATCTTAGCAGCGGTTGGCATTTTTCTGCCGCCATTAGTTCTACTTGAATATTGCTAATGGTATGACTTATGGGACCACTACGAAATAAACGGCCCCAACCGAGTACGCTACAATTGCTGCCATATGGCGGTGGTTCCATTGGTAATTGTCCTGAACTTATGTTCCGTTTGCCGCCTGACATTCTTTTCGAAGTGCGTATCATGGCAATATCATTGGCATTTTTCTGCTTGAAAATATCGGGCACCCAGATTTTTCGTACACCAAGCTGCAGCGATATGGCATCGTCATAATCGAATCTTTCCATGCCACCAGCAACAATGACCAATGCACGTGGACGATGCAAAACTTTTCGTTTGCTAAAAAAGAGAAAAAGTTATATTAGGTTTCTTTTGGTTGAAATTTTCCCGATTGTGAGTTTGGCTTACTCCATAACGCAATGCGCTGCAGTTAGTACAAACCAAACGCTCAGTATAGATCCAACGCAAAAATGATTGTCTCCGTAATAGATCTGCGGTCTGCGTGTGCGTATCGAGACAACAAATTCTGCCATTTTAAGTATTTCCGGATCACGTACAGCGCCTGAAAGGCGTCGCACTCTTTGGTGTTTTGTCATTAAATTGAATGCGATTTCACGATTGACTAAAAATAATATTAAATAGCAATAAAAATAAATAATTTTTATTATCATTATTCGCTTCGAAATTGTTGTCTTTCTTTTTTTTTTTTTTTTTCATAAATTAAAATTTTTGGTTTTTTCAATTCTGTCAAAAACTATTAATATCAAATAATTTTCATAGAATCTGAGGGTTATTCAAATATTTTTTTAGTTGCCTTCATCGTATTTGTACAAATATTATTTTGCATGCCGAAAATGTTATGGAAACATTAAAAAAGTAGCAAAAATAGCAAAAGCAAAAACAAGCAATCAAAAAAAATCAGTTTAAATTTAAAACTCTTAAAGCTGTTAAGCTGGGTCTATAAGCCGACAGACTGATAAACTTCAATGGGAAATTCGTAAGAAAAGCGACTTAGCGCTGAAATAAATTGTTAACCAAGAAAAACGTTAATTTCGGTGGAACCGAACCTCAAATTCCCGTCACACGATGTTTAGATTAACTTTTTTAAATACATATCCTACTTCAATCTGAGAACGTAGGTTTTGCTCAAGAAGTATTTTGACCATATTTGACAAAAATCGCTTCATAAATAAACCATTTTTCTATAAAAACTCAAAAATTGGCGGAAAATGTTTAACGAGGCTAGATCCTATTTTAATCATGTGTCCCAATGGCTGCTACAAAAATTAATTTGAGTATATTTAAAATAAATCGCTTCTTAAATAACGAATATTTTCTATAAAAACTCAATACTTGGCAGTAAATTTCTATGTGGGCTATGCTCACGTGGACCCACCTTAATCATGGGCTGCAATTACGAGTGTTTTTACTGTATTTTTGGTTCATAAATAAATCATTTTTAATTTAAAAACAAGGAAAAACGTTAACTTCGGTGGAACCGAAGCTTAAATACCCGTCACACGAATCTTTGAATAGTATATGTGTGATCATCAGTAGCGTAACCCCAGTGAACCAAAAGTCGCTCGTAAACGATATCGAAAACGATACTTACGCGAAAGAAAAGCGAAAAGAAACTATCGTAAAAACACACGCAAACGATTCGAAAACGATTCGTCAGTCGTTCAGTTTGTGGCAGTGAAAGTTTCGTTTTCGAACTATCGCGCACGATTCGTTTTTCGAGACTTTTACGATATCGTTTGCGACTCACTTTAGAAGTCGTATGCGAGACTCTTACGATGTCGTCTGCGAATCGAATTAGAAGTCGTATACGAGACTTTACGATATTGAACTATCGCGCACGATTCGTTTTCGAGACTTTTACGATATCGTTTGCAAGCATTTTACGATATCGTTTTCGAGCCTACGACACAAAAAAAAAAAAAATGAATTTTATTCATGCACAACCCTATCCTAGGGGCTCTCTCTTTCTCTAATTATTATTATTTTATTATATTTGTTGTATAATTTTTTTGTTATTCATGTTTTTTTTTTAATTTTTATCTAGTTTCGCGGCAAAGCAACAATCCTAGGGGTCCTCTCTCTCTCTCTCTCTCTCTTTCTAATTATTATTATTATTTTATTATATTTGTTGAATAATTTTTTGTTAAAACCATAAGTAATTATTTGTTTCAAGTTTATAGTCAAAGATTTTATTATTTTTGTAATATTTTTGTTTT
Source organism: Leucophenga varia (assembly GCA_018903435.1). Classification (NCBI taxonomy): domain Eukaryota; kingdom Metazoa; phylum Arthropoda; class Insecta; order Diptera; family Drosophilidae; genus Leucophenga; species Leucophenga varia. The sequence goes on along the minus strand of JAEIFJ010002959.1, from coordinate 2,852 downwards.
TGTTTATTATAATTATTTTCTTGCATCAGCTTTCATATAATTTATAAATACATTTAATAAATACATTTTATATTTTATTAATTTACAAACTTATAAAAATTTCAAGTTACTGCCTTGCCCGGGGTTTGAACTCGAAGCCTCCTGCCTTCTGTGACTCTTGAAGCCTTTGCGATCACGCGACCTCTTAACTGACAACGCCACGCCCTATGTTTACTAGAGTCTGTTAAAGTTTTTAATATGTATGTTTATTCATTGTACAGGTGCTGTTGTTCAAAAAATAGGCGAGAGGAGACATATGCTACAAGAATATTCTTTTTTCTCTTTTCATTGAATTTTAATTTTGAATTTTATTACTATCGCTCAACGCTCGCTTCATGTATCATATTCGAGCTCGAGCGCGCGATACTTTGCGATACTTTTGCGATACTATCGCTCAAACCCCGTTTTTTATATCATATTCGAGCTCGAGTGTGATACTTTTGCGATACTTTTGCGATACTATCGCTCAACGCTCGTTTATTTATATCATATTCGAGCTCGAGTGTGATACTTTTGCGATAGTTTTAGGATACTCTCGCTCAACGCTCGTATTTTTATATCATATTCGAGCTCGAGTGTGATACTTTTGCGATAGTTTTGGGATACTCTCGCTCAACGCTCGTATTTTATATCATATTCGAGCTCGAGTGTGATACTTTTTGCGATAGTTTTGGGATACTCTCGCTCAACGCTCGTTTTTTATATCATATTCGAGCTCGAGCGCGATACTTTGCGATACTATCGCCTCAACGCTCCGCTTTATATATCATATTCCGAGTTCGAGCGCGAAAGTTTTGCGACACCTTCGCTTCTTTTATCGTTTTCGAGCTCGGAGTGCGATAGTTTTGCGATACTCTCGCTTAATGTTCGCTTTTTGGTTCAGTGGGTATATACATTTATAAATATATATTTGAAAATATTACCTTTTTCATACAAATGTTCGAAAATAATCAATAAGTTTGTATGGGTGCCTTAGCTAAAAATGGGCGTGGCACCTTGGTTTTGATATTGAATGTACAAGTTTTTTACCCAAATTTGAGTGACTACATTCATAAATAATAGCTATTTTCATATGAAATTCGATATTGGGCGGAAAATTTGTATGGGGGCTATATCTAAAAATGGGCGTGGCAGCTTGGATTTGATATTGGATGACATTAGAAGTATTTCTTTCCAACTTCAGTGACTACATTCATAAATAATAGCTATTTTCATGCAAAAATTAGAAAAAAACGGTAAGTTTGTATGGGGGGCTATACCTTAAAATGGGCGTGGCACTTTGATTTTAACACTTGAACTGCTTAGGGCTGAGAAATGCTTAAGTTCCGAGTTTCCAGGTCAATATCTTTAAAACTGAGCGAATGAATCGCATAAATACAGACGGACGGACAGACGGACGGACAGACAGACAGACAGACGGACATGGCTAGAGAACTCGGCTCAATCTCGTCGTGCTGATCAAAATATATATAATAGGGGCCCAAACGTCTCCTTTAATGCGTTACAAACTTTCTGACAAAATGATAATACCCTCCCCACTATGTGTGGCGGGTATAAAAACTAAAAAATTTGTATGATGGGCGTGGTACTTTGGTTTAACATTTTAACTGCTCTGGACCGAGACAGCTTTTTCTGCTTCTCGGTAACTTCTCAAAACGTGTATATCGATTTATTTCGATACTCTAAAAATAGTCGATATATCGAATCTCTTAATTTATATAAGTAAAAAGCAAAAAAGAAAGAAAAAACGATAGTTTCGATAGAACCGAAATAGTTTAAATTTAATCATTAGCGGCTTACGAGGTGTGTTCAAAAAGTATCGCATATTTTGTGTTTTTTTTTTTTTAAAAATTATTTATTTACTCATGAATATCTATTTTGTCCCCTTTAAAGTTATCCCCCTCCCGATAAAATACTCCTATGCCAACGTTTTTCCAATCCTCGAAACATGCCAAATAGTCCCTTTCCGGTATAGCCATCAGCGCCTTCTTCGATTTGGCTTTTATCTCCTCACTCGACTCGAAACGCGTTCCCCGAAGTGGTCTCTTGAGTTTGGGAATAGCCAGGAAGTCACACGGTGCCAAATCAAGCGAATACGGTGGTTGCGGAACGATATTGGTTGGATTTTTGCAAAAAAGTCACGAAAAATCAGTACAGTACCGAGACTTGACACGATTGACGCCCAAAAAATCCTTCAAAATTGTATTAATTGATCCTTTCGATACGCCAATTTCATCAGCAATGTCTCTCATAGTTAATCGACGGTTGCAAGCACTAATTCTTTTACTTTTTGGATGTGAGCATCGTCCGTTGAGGTCGATGGTTGATCAGGAACCTCTTCGTCTTCAACACGTTCGCAACCTTCTTTCAACAATTTATACCAATCAATTATTGTTGATTTTGGTAGAGCTTGGTCCCCGTAAGCCTTCTTCAACATTTTTATTCCATTTATTCCATTCAGAAAAAAATTTAATACAGGTTCTTTGATCCATTTTTTTGAATAGGTAAAAATCGAAGACGACCCAAAACACGTGCAAGCAAAGCAGCTATCAACAATTAAGTGAACATTCAAAATGGCCGAGCTTGTCGGCATAAGTGGGAGATATGAGTACCAACATAACGCCAAAAAAAATTAAAATTCGAATATACGTAACCCGCGAAAATTCAAAATTCGCGATAAGGTTTAGTTTTGAACACATCTCGTATGTAAAACTTCGTGAAGTGATGGGTATAATCAGAGTTATAATCAATATTGGAGTTCATATAAGAAGTATATATTATATTTAAAATCTTAGAGATATAACATTAATATA
>JAEIFJ010002958.1:332500-420918 GCA_018903435.1 Leucophenga varia | reverse complement strand
TAGTTTTCTAAACCTTAACGATTGTTGGACTTTAACTGTACGTATATACGGTCCCTACATCTTGATATGGACCTGGGCATCACCTAAGATTTCGACCCAACCGGGACGGACTATTGCGATCTAATATCATTTTGAAGATTTCAATCTTGCGGATATCTTTCAAGAACTGGTCCTTCCAACGATCGTCCTCGCTGTGGTGTATCTCTCTGACTTGTTCCACTTTTGGGTAATAATTTTTTTGCCACAATTCGTTCATGGGAATACGGAAGTCGTTGGTCTAAAACTTTTTGCTTCTTCGCCATAGATCAAGGAGAACTGGAAGAGCTTTCAACAACATTGTTGCTTACCAAATCCTAAAGTGATGACATCTATTAGCAAAAGTAATTATTCGTCTAATATCGAAAAAAACTTTCCGCAAACGAACTTCATTTAAACCAAAAACGTATATATTTCGGCTAAAAAAATTGATAGCGCATTTGAAAAATTCAAGAGATATAGCTGAAATATTTTTGACAGATAAAAAGTAACAAACTGATAATTCATGGTTTACTGCTAGCGCCATCTGTTAGAAAAAACAGTACGATTTAATTTAAAACCCAAAACCAACAGTTTCCCAGAATACACCCCAACTAGGAAATAAATGTAAGAGTTGAAGTTTAGTATCCATTTATCAAAAACCAAAAAAAAAAAAAAAAAACATTTTCAAGATTTAACTTATAAATGCTTAATTTTATTTTAACAGCGAAACAAAAGCGAAAGTTAAACCATCAATAAAACGCTTATAGTATTGTTTATACATATACTATATATAACTATAAAAAAGCAGCTTAAGTCGTTATTAAACAAAGAAAAAAAAACTCAAAGTACAAGTATGAAGTTCAAGTTGTTCGAGTTAAGAAGTGAATGTGCCGCTACAAAATGATTGTATGGTGCGTAAGAGATGAATATGGTGACGTTGGTTGGCATGAAGGCGAGACACAATCATAGCCTGACTGCCTACTAACCCCTGACCCAGAAACTATAAAAACGATGTAGACGTGTAGCCTATTATTAAGTTGATTGCATTTCAGGATAGAGTTATGTATTTGTATGCTGCTGCAACAAGCGAACACCCGCTCAATTTTTTAAGCGGCAAAGTTCGCAGTTTTAACTCAAAACATTGAAAATAACTCGACTGATCATACTATACTATATAGTTTATGTTTAGTAGTAGTAGAGTGGGAGATTTTTATGGTTGGGTGTGTTGGAGCGTTTCATGTTGCTTTCATGGTCAGCATAAAAAGGGCATACAGGCCATGAAGGTAGCGCATGATCACACGGCACGTTTACAGCATTCTGATTGATCTTAAGTTTAGGACGATCGATGGGCGACAGACGTCGTTGTTGTTTAAACGTGCAGACATTAATGATTTTCACAGCCGTCGTTTTCAGAACGCCTCCCAGCTCAACGTACTGAAAGCCTATGGTAGGAGTTAAATGCTGTGGCGTTTATCTTATCTTGAATATAATAATCATCTAGCATATAATTTGTATTAAATAAAAACTAAAATTAAACTGAAAAATATATAAGGAAGTATTAATGCTGCGTTTTAGACTTTGTTAGTAGAGATCATAAGGTTCGATTTTAACATAATTTGGAAATCTAAAATTAGCGAAAATCAATCGTTTATCAAAATTGCAGTTTTATTGCTTTAGATACTTTAAGTTTTTGCACATAGATCAAAGCAGCATCAAATCCATTTTTTTTAATAAACAAATCTCTAGAATATTTTTCAAAACCATTCAAAGGCCTCTCCACGTTATAAATTAGTGCAATTTAGCACTATCTTAATTAAACATAAATCAAAGACTTTATTAAACAGTGGCGCCAATTATGGCAATTGCCGCAAACTAACAAACTAAGCTAGCATGCCACAAATACTTTTGATGTAAATGTAAAAAATAACAAATAACGGACTTTTCGCCATAGAACCAGCGGCAGCCAGCCAGTCAGCCAGAGGCAGTCTAAGTAAGCTGCCAATATGTTTCTTTATCGCGATATATGCGCCCGAGTGAGGTGTAAAAAATACAAGGTGCACTAAGGCAGCTGCCGCGTTCCAAATCAAAAATTAAATTCGTATAAAAATTGTTTATGATTTGGTTTTTTCTCTTTTTTTCCTTTTTTGTAGCATTCAACAGCAAATTTGTTCATAAGCAATTTTCCTCCAGCTAATGTCTGCCATCGGCTATATACATGTTTGCAGGCTTATTGAGAATGCCAAGTGTATGCTAAAGTGGCGAAAAGCATACAAAAGTATTTACCAGATTAATTTTAAGTATTTGCGGTTATGTTAAAATATTTTATAGTTATTTTGTAGCTTGGTGTAGTTTGAGGTGGTGTGTATGTATGTACATGAATTTATTGGAAAATGGGTTGACTTAACTTAAAAGATTTCAAAACGTAAAAATGAAAACGTTAACTTCGAATGGACCGAAGTTTATAAAAGTGTCATATCTTTTGACGTAGATAGTTCTTATTGATCAGCACTTGTATTAAAATTTTTCTTAAAATACTAAAAGACCAATTTTAAACTGAAGATTGGCTTGATATAAAAAAGCATTTGTACCATGCATGCATCCAATAGCTCTATAAATAACTTTTTTTTATACCCTGTACCCAAAGAGAAAAGAGTATACTAAGTTTGTGCGAATGTATGTAACAGATAGAAGGAGACATGATAGATTTTCCTGATCATCATTGGAGAGGGAAGTCGAACTAGCTATGTCCGTCTGTCCATCCATCCGTTCGTTTGTCTGTCTGACTGGCATGCTGTCTGCCATATGAAAACGATTATCTCGAAGACTATAAGAGATAGGTCCACAATATAAAACTTAGACTCTCCTAAGCCGTGGCACTTGAAAAACGGTTTTTCTCTAATCTCAATATAAATTTTCCCAAATTTGAGTTTTTGCATAAAACGCCATTTTTTCTTTTTCTAGGAAGTCTAAATTTACTATAAATTAATCCTATGATAGTCTCAATGACAAAGACAAATATGGGAAGGACTAATACAAATTTTAAGCCCATTTTTTAAGTTTGTATGAAAATCCAATACAATGAAGAATGATAATAATATAGGATTTAATTGGAGCCGAGCGTTCTCTGATTTTAGCGTTCATTATTTTTTTCATAAGAGCTGAACAAAATGGATGTATCTAAAAGTGGGCGTAGGACATTGATTTTAACATACATTTTAACATACATGACCTAGAAAAGCATAAGCTTAATTTCAGCCCAATATCTTTAAAACCGAGTGAATAAATAGCGCAGCAAAAATCAGATTAATAGACGGACATACAGACATTCAAAATTTCATACACAAAATAGTTTGATCTTACTTATCTTATCAAAATTGTGGACTAGATTTGAATTGGGAGTACTCTTAAAATGGAGCTTGGCGGCACTAGAGACCTCAAGTTAATCTCTTTTATAGTCACCGAGATACACCGTTTCATATGATACTTGTCCTTTAATACCCAAATTTTGTATATTTTGGGGCCACACCCTCCGATAAGGTCCATCTATATAATGGTTCACTTGTTCCATAGCTCTGCCGCCAATCCAGCCCCACATATATATCAGAAAAATTTTATTCAAATCGGTTGAGTTTTTTCGGGAATATTTGATTAACTTATTACTGATTCTATGGGGGCCACGTCCACCGCCCATTTTCTAAAGCGACTTATCTCTATTTTAAGTTGAATCATAAAATGCCACATCTACATACTTTCATTGAAATCGGTTGAGTATTTTCGGAGTCAATATTAAACGAACATCGCGTTATGAGATTTTACAAATTAAGATGTATCTGAACCTGGTCAATGATGCTCAATCATAGAAACAATATTAAGGAGTTAAAATAAAAAGCATATATGTTTATCAAATTTAAAGCTTAAAATATAAATGTAACAATAAATTTCTTGAAATTGGAATATGAGCGGTGAGTTTGTATGGAGACAAGGGTTTGGCTTATTTATGAAGACAAAGACAACTGTCAGATAAAGTCGCAACCTCTAGATAGTTTCCGATACAGCTTAAACTTTTAATATATCTTTTTACGTCTAGAACAACATTTTTGGGCCCTGACAAACTTTACTCTCAGGTCCTTATGAACGGTATAAACCACTGAAGTTACGGTCAATATCAGGTTAATATCTTTAATATTTTCGAGTAAGGCGCATTGAATCAGACTGATAGGCAGACAGACGGTTTTAGCTAAGACGATTTGTCTCATGAACCTTATCATGAATAACTTTGCCCTTTTCTTTATTTCGATTCTCATCAAATTGATCGGAGTCGAAATGATTGGAATTCGTTTTATCAGTTCCTATGTAAAATTTTCGTTTCCATAGGTTTTGTATTTGAGTTGTCTAAGTAAAAAGTTATTAAAAAGAAAAATTAATATTTCATTAAAATATTTTTTCTCTTTCGTTAAGTATGAAACGATTTTTTACAACAATTTTTAATATTTTGGAAGAAATTTTATAAAGTTTCAGGTCTTGCGGCTTTACAAAAAGTGAAATTTTTTTTTACTGGAAGCTTCTTCTTTAAAATTATCTAAGCAAAGAGCTTGTCCACGAATCCCTTGCCCACCGAACCAAGAATGGTGAGAAACGGTTGAAGTCAGACCAAAAAATTTCTCTTTTTTTGAACAGATGTTTCACCAAAAGCCAGGTAAACGGAGCTATATCTTGAAAGCTGTTCTGATTTTCTTTTTTAATCTGACTTCCCTCATAAAGTTTTTTGGGTCGGAGCAGCGGAGAATTTTAACATACGAAATGATAGTCAAATGCTATACGAGTAGAGCAATTTCTTTGCAAACTTGTGTAATCAACGATAACTTTTTTAAAAAATAGGCACACATTGAAAAAATTTATTCCTCATGAACATCAAAATTTAATTTACGAATACAATTAATATCACATTTTTTAATATACACGTTCTGGTAACAAACGACCTTAAATCAATAAATAATCACAAATGATTGATAAGTTAAATACAAATGAATTCCCTAAAATTGCAATAAATCAATCAATCTTTTGCGCTTAAAAAAATATAATAAAAGAAAACTTAAATAACATTAGTCATAGTCAAAAACACACTCAAAACATAAAATCAAATGTTAACTTATAATTTTACAGCAAAAACAATTAACTTACAAAAAGGCAAAGAAAAAAAATACACGTCAAACAGCGTTAAATATTAAAAAAAAATGATTAATGAACGTCACAAAATTGGATTTTTTTTGGGAAAGTTAAATAAATTAACACATGTCTTTGCAATAATGAGTCAAAGCTAAAAAAAAAATTTATATACTATATAATATTTTAAAGAAACTATTTATTATAATTAATGTTGTTTGTCGAAGGCTCTGTTCTTTTGTTATTAGATCTATAGTATAGTACAATCTATCTTCTCAAATCGTTTAAACTGACAAAACTCATTTAAAATCAATTCGTAAAAAAACACGCGCAAAATATGAGCTTTGACCAAAAGCAAAAATAAAAAAAAAAACAAAAAAAATAAGTTGCATATAGTCTTTTTATACCCTGCAGTTATAGGGGTATATTAAATTTGTGCAGATGTATGTAACAAAGAGATCTGAAAAAATATAATAAATTGCCAAGGTCTGTTTGTCTGTCCGTCTACCTATGTATTCATATATTTATCTTTCTGTCCGCTTACTTGTCCGCATGTCCGTAAACTTGTCCGTCTGTCCGTAAACTTCCACTTCTGTTCTTAGCTGTCCGGCCTTTGACTGGCTAGATGACTGCTCTATGAATACAACATTCTTGAGTGACAACACTTTAGATTATAATAATATATATATTTAATATACCCGTCACACATAGTGTGAAAGGGTATATTCAGTTCGTCAGAAAGTTTAATATGTAACGCAGTAAAAGAGTCATCATAGAACCTATACGAGTCGATCTAGCCATGTTCTGTCGGTATTTACACGTTTCAGTTTTAAATATATCGAACTGAAAGTCGAAGCTTAAGTTTTTCTCAGCCCTAAGCAGTGAAAGTGTTAAAATCTTGGTGGTACGCCCATTTTTCGGCATAGACCCATACAAATTGTAAAGTTTGTAACGCAATGAAGGTGACGTCGTAGACCTCATAAAGCATATACATTCTTGATAAGCTCGACGAGACGAATCGATCTAGCCATGTCCGTCTGTCCGTCCGTCTATCTGTTTATTTTAACGCAATTTACTCGGAGACTATGAAGATATTTAGCTAAAATTTGAAACTTAAGTTTTTCTCGGAAACGACCACGTCAAGTTCGAAAATGAAAGTGCCACGCCCATTTTTAGGTAGAGTCCCATACAAAATGGACGCTCATTTTCGAATTTTTGTATGAAAATGGTTATTATTTGGAAATGTATTAAGTCCAAATTTGTTAAAAAACTCTTTTAATATAGTCCAATATCGAGAACAAAGGTGAAGCTAACGTTTTTCGTCGTTTTTTAATGAAAAATGGTCAAATAAAGTAAACACACTTCTTACAGCATTCCATGTTCTAAAAGTGACCCATGGTTCACTAAAGTACATAGAGCCCATACAAATTCTCGCCAATGTTAGAGATTGTAGATTCAAAACGGGTTATTTATGAAGCGAGTTTTTTTCAAATGTGGTAAAATACTTTTCGTTTCTTATATAAACTTTTGAAATTTTATATAAAAAATGGCTTGTTTTTGAAATAATCTCTTTCAAACATGGTTAAAAAACACTTCTTATAGCAACCAATGGTTGGGGTGGACAACTGTAGCAAATAGCCTCATTCAAATTTACCGCCAATTTTTTTAGGATATTTATGAAGCAATTTGTGTCATATACGGTCGAAATACTTTTTGTATCAACCCGAGCACACATATTGCTTTAAGAAAAGCTAGGCTTAGGCCACCGAAGTTATATCTTTTCCTTGTTTCTTACTTATTTTGAATAAACGAGTGTATCCAGTAACATTTTTAAACAGTTTTTAATGAAATTAACTTCTTATATTTTCAATAAATGATGAAGTCTTGCAGCTAGTGCTAAAGTTCTAGAGTTCTAGATCAATCTGTTACGAAATCCCCCCAGACTACAGGGTATCACATAATCGTGTATACTCGACACCAAAAACGTTCATATTATTATTACCATTTTTTTTATCTTTAATCAGCAAAGACCTATTGACCGCCCAGACATTAACTATCACGCCTACAAATGGTCGCAGACTATAGATATTTATATTTAATGCCATTGAGACAACTCAAGCCATGCCAACATCAATCCAAATCCAATCAACTAGCCATCAATCCATTCATTCATTTATTTATTCATCCATCAGTCATATCAGTCATTTTCAAAAAAATATCATTTAAAAATTTCATGTCAGAAATCATTTGTCTTCATTGGAAATTTTTTTTTTTGTATTTTGTTAAAAATTTTTCATTATTTTCTAAGCACATAAGTGGCATATAGTATGCATACCCGCAAACGTTAATCTACAACAAAAATATTCGAGTTTAGTAATTTTGTAAATAAATTATAATAAATTGCATATAAAATCCCGCTTTGATGTCAACTTTTTCACGGTAGCTCTCTGTGAAGTGCTTTAGCTAAACCGAAATGATTTATGAATGTACTCGGACTGGACTGTGTGTTGGTAGATATATAATTAATAATCGATTTTAAACTTAAGTATTTCGCTTTTGAATAGGTAACACAAATCGTAATTATTTTCAATTTGCAATTTTGTAAGCTGAAATATTTAGCATAATCAGTAAACTGGTGATTAGCGTGAAAAGAGAAAAAAATCATTAATTATTTTTGGTGAAGCATGGAAAGGCTTTAATGGTTTTAAATGTTGCAATGCAAGATGTTGAAAGTGTAGAAAAACGCATTATATTTTAGTTACATAACGTATATTCAACTATGGCAGTGTTGGGCATACATATAGCTATGAATGGTAAAAAAAAAATGTTATCCCTTGAAGAAATATAATAGATAGATGGAAATGACTATGGGACAGTCCCAAACAAGAAGCACATTAAGCTCCGTTGTGGTGTCACCTAATCTGGTATAAATTGCCTTTTGCCTAGAGCTGACTCGACTTAGCCAGCCTGTGCAGTTAAGGAAAGTGCGAAGTTTTAGGGGGACAAGTATTGGACAGTTCATCTAGCGAGTTGAACTGCCATTTCAAAAGTAACCGCATTCTGAGTAATCTGAGTGCGGGACAGCGTCCTCTTCTTTGCAACTTCTGCAGTGTCTATTGAACGGGATTTCTAGTCTGGCCGCATGCTCTCCGATGGGCCTATTTCCCGTTATGGTAGCTGTTAGTCTAGCAAGGTCTTTACGCGAGTTTTCTAACATTTTGTTTGAACGTTTTGCGTTCAGCTTGGGCCAAATCGTTTTTGCTTTCCTGAAGCTGTTTGACCAATTTTGACCAATTTTTTTAGGTCAAATTGGCGAAAAGGTTGCCAAAGGCAGAAATTTTGCACCCATTGGAGTCTCTACCTGAACCGGTTGGCAGGCGCTAGCTGATTCCTCCCTGGCCAGTAGGTCTGCGTGCTCGTTTCCGGGGACATCACTATGCCCCGGAACCCACGAGAGGATGATTGAGTTATGTTGGCTGGTTTCGTTCAGCCGCTTTTTACAGTCCCTAATCAACTTTGGCTTGGTAACGTGAGTACCTAAAGCCTTTATGGCAGCTTGGCTGTCCAAAAAGATGAACACCGATCTGTCGCGGACATTCAGCTCTGGGAGCCGCTCACAAGCAGCAAGTATAGCGTAAACCTCCGCTTGGAAAACACTGCAGAGACCCGGGAGTTGAAAAGATTTCTCAACACCAAGGTGCTCTATGTACACTTCAGAACCCACACCGCAGTCCATCTTTGAGCCATCTGTGTAGATTGACAGACCGGCATTACAGCCCAACAGACCAACCCTCCAGTGCTGCCTGGAGGGCAGAAATGTCATAAAAGATTTGCTAAAATCTTGAGTTTCAGACAGAAAGTCGGTTGTCGAGCCTACAAGCTCCGCAGGGAGCTTTGACAGGATATTGGCGACCAGAGGCCTGATTCTCTCAGGCGAAGTTCGCTTTTTGTTGCCATTTCCACAATGGGATATTTAATGGGAAGAAGATTGAACAGTGCATTGAGAGCTTCCGAGGGGCAAGAAATATGATACAGATTTAAAAAAAAAAGTAATATTCAGCTATGTTGAAAGAATGTATTCTCTCAAAGATAGTCAGATTTATTAACACAATTTTAACAAAAGCACCAACTGGTCATGACAGGCATATCTTTGACCCATGCCGTAATTTCGAGTAAAATGAAACAAAGCTAAGTTCATTCATTCAAAACAAAAAGGAACTAAGAGAGTAAACCGCATTTGAATGGTTGAAATTGAAGAGAAAAAAAAAAACAATTCAGAGACACACACAGTTACAGCTGTAGCCGCTAGCAAAACTTCCTTTTGCACATACAAACATTTGCAAAAACAAAAATATTGTTTATAGGTACAACAACAACAACAACCAAAAGAACAGACAGACACTAATTCGATCTGATAATCATGGCTCCCGCCAAAGGGCATGAATTGTAATTTCCTCTTTCGCGGAATTAACTGTCGGTCCTGTCAGTCAGTAAGTCCGTCCGTTTGTCTCTTTTTTTGTTACTGACTTTCGGCTTTATTTTCGTGTGTGTTGGTGGCAGCGGCTTCCTTTTTCTCTCTTTCCATTTGGTAGAACTTTAACTTCCTTTTATTTTTTTTTTTCTGGCTCATATGTATTTTTTTGTGTGGTTATTTGAATTTTTTTAAACTGTTTTTTTTTTTGCAACATGCGGCTTGTTTATTTATTTAATTCATTGCCTACCACCATTGCGCTGTGTTGCGTTGCTGTTTTGGCTCATTCCATTCACACAGCCGCACGCACGCAGTTCAATTTGTGCATTTTCATATCCTTTAGGCGTTTTTTTCTTCGATGCTGTTGTAGTCGTTTTTAGCGTTATTGTTTTGTTCTTTTGATGTTTTCAACATTTTTCGCAAAAATTTTATTTGATTGTGCGCAAATAAATTAATTCGAGTTATTTAATAATGTATCTATATATGACTGTTGACAGTAGCAAGCAGGCTTAAGAGCTCTTTAACATAGCCTCTGACAATTCTTTGGTCACAAAAAAAAAAAAAAAAATGAAAAAATTTGAAAAAAATTGCAAGGGTATTTTTTTTTTTTTTTTTTTTTTAATTATTTTATTTCACTGTGAAAATTTTATAATGCAGATACAAAATTAATAAAGTTTAACAAACACAATTCGGGAACTGCTGCTGGAACACTTGCTGTGCAAAAAAATATGTTGAAACTATAACCATTTTGTACATATTCAAAAATGGCTTAAGTCGATGGAGCCTAATTTGACTAATATAAAGAAGAGAAGGGGGAAAAAATAATATATAAGGCAGCAATGCTACAAAGGAAGGACCCTAAGAAAAATAACCCCCCACCCCCCCCAGCTCAACGATGCTTCTTATTAATATATCTAAATCTAACCTATCAAACTAACCTATCGGCTGGTATTGGGTGTCTCAGCACTTACGACGGCAAACATTTTGTCGATTTATGTATTTGTTTTTATAAAGTTTTGACCCAGATTGATTTTTAAGAGTTAAAGTTTTCCAGGTTAAGCTGCACTGATTGGTAATGTCGTCTCAAACTTTATCTGTCAAAGAAAAAGATTCAGTTTACTCTGCCATTTCTTTTTTTTCTTTAAACTTCGTATTGAAATTCGTGCACTCTGAAAAATGTGCATCGATTGTTAAGAGCTTATATTATGGTCGGAACAATCGATCTGGTGAATCAACTGTAATTCGTGCCAGTTATCACCAAATTTCGCGCCAAATTTACTTTGTTGGACATTAAACCATCAAATCGCATGCGTACCAAGTGCGCACCGAAGAGAATATTGCAGCCATAGCGTCCAGGGTTAATGCATCAACTCGTGGGTTGGATGGCATCATCGGTCCATTTTTCTTCAATGACGATCGTGAAAGAAACGTTGGGCTATCAACGGCGAGACGATATCGAGGAGTCATGATACAAGCGACTTTTTTTGCCACAATTAGCTGAGTAGAACTTGGTTGACATGTGGTTTCATCAAGACGGCGCCACCGATGCCACACAGCTCGTCGAAACAATCAACATGTTGAAGGAACAGATTCGGTGAGCAGCTCTATCTCTCGAGAATGACCCTGTTGAGTTGGCCGCCAAGTTCATGCGACTTAGCGACTTTTATTATTTTCTTGTAAGGTTGCCGTGAAATCATTAGTCTATGTGGACAAGCTGAACAGCGATTATGAAAGGCCTTACAGGATAATATAGCACATGTTATTCGTATAAGTACAGGCCGAAATTGTTCGAAAAAGTGACGCAAAGAATTGGACCTTCGAATGGACCCACTTAAAACCCGAGACGCGGACAACAATTACAAAGTTATCTTTAAAACGTAAAATGACAAAGGACATTTTATCGATTCCAATTAAAATTTTGAATAGATGATGCAAAGTTCAGTGTTTTATTCGATTTAAAAAAAAAAATAGGCTTAAAAAATCAGCCGTCTAGTTTGCAATACTATCTAAAAGGAGACATCGTAGACCCTATCAAAGTATATATATTATGACCAGCCATGTGATGTCTGTATTTATGCATTTCCATTTGCTTAGTTTCAGATATTGACCATATATTCGAAACTTAAGGTTTTTTATCCTTTGCCCTAAACAGTTAATATAGCTCTATATATTAAGTCGTTTTCTCATGTTCTTAGATTTTTTTGTAGTGAAAAATAATTATTATTACGCCTTTTATTGTCTTAAGTATTTTATATGTCAAAATTTTTCAAGTTGAACACGCCCATATTTATGTTTAGCCCCCATACAAACTTTCGCCCCATTTTTAAGTTTTTGTATGAAAATAGTTATTATTATCTATGAATGTATTTATTCCAAAAACACTTCTAGTGTCATCAAGTATACCACTAACGATTTTATGATACAATTTATTATAACATACAAAGTCCTCATATAAAAACTCTCAATATTTGATTTTTAAAGAAAATTATTGTTCAACATTTGTAGGATAAAACTTGACACATTTGCTTAAATACTTACGCAGACCACCACATGGTGTCTGAAGCTGGTAATATCGGATCATTGGACCTTTACTCATCGCTAAGAAATAATATCTTCACTTTTGTTGTTCACATATAAGCTATTTAAATGTTCGTGTGGTGGCTATTTGAAGCTTCAGTTCCACCGAAACCCTTTGTTAGAGTCGAAATTCTATGCAAAATTAAAGAACAGAGATCGCTTAAAATTACATTAACAATTTTTTATATTTAGTCTGAATTGACAATGGGCAAAATACTTCGCAAGAGTCTCCATACTAATTCCATAAACCCTGTGCTTAAAACTACTTAGATACTACAAACAAACAAAAAAAAAAAAAAAAATATTTTCGGGAAAAAAGCTTTTATACCCACATCACACGTATTTTTAAATTTTAATTTTTTTCTTCAAAAACTTCAAGGGCGTACAACCACCACACAACCCAACAAAAAACCCCCCCAAAACCCCCACAAAAAAAATTGAAATGATTGAAATTAAAATGCTTTTGAAAATCAAATAAAAACCTTTTTTTTAACTATTGCTATATTATAATTTGTATCTGAAATATTCTATAAATTTTATTGTATCTAAAAATTAAGCTGCGAAAGCAATTACCCACACCTGGCTAATAAAAAACTATTTTATATGATTTTAGAATTGAACATAAATATCAAAATATAATTATCACAACATAAATTTCAATTGTACATATATGAAAAAGTTTGACCACTATAAAACTTGTAGATACTTTTCAATTGTGCGCTTGCTACGCTTTTTGCTTTGTCTCTTATATCGATCGATCGATCTCACCCTTTGAAGTTCATTGGAAATGCGGCGGTGGCGGCGTCGTCGGCAATTTTCATTGATCTTTGAATTGGTATTGACAGTTTGAAAACCAAATAAAAATGTGCTTTCAATATCGATTGATATACTTATAACGGCAACAGAAGCCGCAGCAGCAGCAACAGCCGGGGTTTTTTTTTTTTGTGTATCTTGTGCCTTTTGAGAAATAAATCTCTTTCACTTTAGTTTTCTTTGTATTACGCGTAGGGCTTATTTAACTGTTTGAATTTTTCTGGCTACTGAATTTTTTTTGTATTTATTTTGTTTGTGCAAAAAAAATGCAACAAAACAATTTATTTTGTGGAAGATTTATTGTTTGGCGCAATTATTGGCGCATTTGATCAAAAGCCGAATGTTTTGTATATTTTCCTTGAAATTGAATTATTTTAGTACTACAATAGAATATAACTCATTTGTTTGGTTGTTTTTTTGTTTTACCTTTGGTTTACTTTTTTTCTCCAAATTTTATTGCTACTGAATTGGTTTTATGCAAGCAGTATGAAATACTTTTTTTCAATTTTTTGATAAATAATATTTAAATATTTTATTTAAAAAACATTTGATTTCTCTTTTCAAGCGAATCAGATAAAAAAAATTTATTTTAACTAAACTTTATGAAAACAATTTAAATTGTAAATAAACCTCGGCGAGAGATCGTAGAATTGTTAATATTTCTACTTGTAAAAGTTAAAAATCTTTAAAAATAAAATCGGTCTTATTCCATTTATCAGGGAAAACATTGGTAAACTAAATTTTGAAAAATTATTGAAAAGTTAAAAAGTTCAGCTGAAGACAATTTTAAATGTGTGTTTCGTAAAATACTTTTCTCACCTTTATCGATCATAATACATCAAAAATTGGGAATATTGGAAGCAGTTGTCTTTGCAAAAGGAATGGATACCGAAGGAAGGCCTTGATGGGTCTGTTAGTAAAAAAAGGTAAAGACAACTGTTTTAAAAAAATATAAAAGGCTTTTTGGCTGATTTGACGCAAAGGGAAAGAATACTGTAAAAAATATCAATGAAACTGTGCAACAAAAAAGGTCGCTAGAAAATCGTATAGTAGAGATTATAGTAAAAAAAAAAGAATATTTGGGGGACCTACAAAATAAGAATCTAGTGTCAAAAAACTGATTTTCTGTCTTTTCACTTATTGAGCTATAAATCAGTAAATTACGAACCGATTTTTATACCCTGTACCCAAAGGGTAAAAAGGGTATATAATGTTTGTACGAATGTACGTAACAGACAGAAGAAGGATAGATACCAACAATCAATTATATATATTCTTGATCAACATTGGAAGAAGAGTCAAACTACCTATGTTTGTCTGTCCTTCTGTCAGCCGTATGAGAGAGATTATCTCGGAGACAACAAGAGATAGGGCGACCATATTTGAAACTTAGACTTCCTGAGCCGTCAAGTGTGCACTTGCAAACGGTTTTTCTGTAGACCCATTTTAAGGGGTACCCCCATACAAGTCTACTCAAAATTTTGCATTTTTGCATAAGAACGACATTGTTTCTTTTTCTAGGAAGTCAAAATTTCATATAGCATTTTTTCAAAAAACTAACCCAATTTGGGGTTGGGAAAAGGGGGTTTTGCCGGCCAAGCATACTCGATTTCAGCGTTCTTTGTTGTTATTTTTTAAACACGTTTTTGAAAGAAAAAACATTTCAGTAAGTTACGAACCGAATTTTATTTTTATACCCGTCATACAATGTGAAGGATATTATCAGTTTACGGAAAGTTTGTAACGCATTGAAGGAGGCAACGGAGACTCCATAAAGTTTTTAATCAGCTCGACGAGACAGATCGATTTAGCTATGTCCTAATGACTGTCTGTCTGTTGCAATGCGTTTTTCTCGGAAAGTTTTAGGAGACGCTGATCAGTTTTTGTTGTATTTAGAAACTAAGTGCCACGCCCATTTTTAGATATAGAAATATTTTTTATTTATGAATGTATTTTCTACACATTGGGTAAAAACACTTCTAAAGGCATCCAATATCAAAAGCGAGAGGACACGCCCATTTTTATGTAAAGTCCCCAAGCAAACCTAGCGCCCATTTTTTAGTTTTTGTATGGAAACATTTATTTTCCTGAATGAATCCAAAGATTATTTGGTAAAATCAATTCCAGTGTCCGCCTAACTGAGCACTATCGACATGGTAATGATCGGAAAACATAAAGCATCCATACAAATTTGACCAAATTCATCGTGAAATTTAATCTAAGCACCTGATGTAACGGGTATTTCAGCTTCGGTTCCACCGAAGTTAACGTTTTTACTTGCTTTTTATTTTTCCAAGAAAACGATTGTTTAATTCGCATTTTTAGCTTTTTAGAGTTGTCCCCACCCAGCCCCTTTGTAGCATATAATCTACGTCACTGATGATCGTACATAAACTAATTAAAGTTTCGTGTGGCGGGTATTTGGGGCTTCGGTGCTTCGTATGCCAACCCATTAATTCAGTATAATTTAGCATTGACTTAAAAGGAAATCTGCATAGCATACAGTCCACATACAAAGTCATCCTAAATTTCGATGTTTTTGTTCACGGAAATTTCATTTACGTTTTTCCTTGTTTTTATACAAGATATGCACTCACACGGCATATACGGTACACACGCACAGCTGTCACTATAAACTTTATGATTCTTAGAACTACCTAACTACTTGCACATCTGCTTCCGTAGAACTAACTATTGCTGTCTCTTTCTTTAATTACCTATGCAAATAGGCATAGGATTCCAATATAAAAGAACCCAGACTGTCAAATTATTTCAAACCGCGAAAAGTATTCAAAGTGTGCAGACTTCAGTCGTCAGTTTTGTTAATTAAACCCAAACACAATTTTACACAATTTTTTTGCAATTTTGTTTGGGTTTGAATGAAAAATAAAATCATGCAGACTCCGCGTAAAACCAGTCAATTAAAGTCTCCGCAAGTGACACATTATCCGTCACAGTCGTCTGATTTTTATACCGATGCATTTGGGAGGCTAAATTTAGCGCCTCAAACGGAATTTAAACAAGCCCCGCGCGGACATCGAAACAATCAACACAACCGCAGGAATCATTTTTCTGGAAGTTACGCCAAGCGCGACAATAATGCTCCCAAGGGTAAATTTCAAAAGATCCTTTGTTGGAGGCAACAAGAGTAATAGGCAGCAACAGTATAATCGAGGGACACGAGATCAAATATTTTTCTCAATACTTTCACACCTCTATGCTGGAAGATCCTTGGAAGGAATTGTTGGAGCGGTACAATGCTTTAAACCGTAGTATAGACAATACATCCGATGAAGAAATTGAAGAGAAGATCAATAAAGAAAAATAAAATTCGGATACTATTGGTAAATAATGGAATTGCGCGTAAATCTTACATAACACTCGACAATAATAAAGAAATGTTTTCTAACACAAAGTTCTTTTAATTTATGTAAAATATTTAGGGTTGATCATTAGTGTACCCTTCTACAATAAATGTGTAAAACTAACTAAAAAACAGAAAATTCATTACTAAAAATTTTACAAATATTTGCATTAATAAAATAAGTTTGAAAGCTAAAATGAAAAATTAAAGTTTATATTTTGGTTAGATGAAAACTTGACTCAGTTTGAAATTAAATCGTATGCATTTGTAATTATAATCAATTTGAATACAAATTTTAAAATTAATGACGAAAATCGTTAACTTCGGAAGAACCGAAACTGAAATACCCGCCACACAAGACTTTAATTAGGCTCTGTATAATTATCAGTGAAGTAGATAACATTCCGCAAAGAGGTTGGGTGGGGAAAAGTGAAGTTGGGTTTTTATGGAGTCTGAATGTTATAGTGGCCCAATCATCGGTAGCATATTCACATATTCATGATATTAGGAAGTGATTTTACACAGATTGGAGTGAATCACTACATGTATAAAACATAGTCGATTTCTGTGTCCTTTTGCATGCTTAAATCATTAAAACTATGGATATCCCACAATAACATTTTTTTGTGAAGTAGCAGTATTGATTATCTTTCGTTTCTAAATAGTAAGTAATTAGATATTTTTTACTGCGTCACTTCTAATAATATAGCAATTTGTGCATAGGTGCATAATCATACATATAGAACTGAGTAAATTTTGTACGGAAAGTAGTTATAAAGTCATGTCTATAAGACGTCGTCGTTCGAACATAGGTCGTAGTACAGTGAATGCCAAAAAGAGTACGATCAGCAAGAGATGAAGAATCGTCAACGGAACGTGAGGCTCGCCTCAGACAGGCTCGGGATAGATATAGAGCTGAGGGAGAGAGAGAGTCTTCAGTAGAGCGTGAGATACGCCGCAGCCAAGATTGGGATAGACATCGAATACAGAGAGCCAGAGAATCGTCAGCAACAGTTAATAATTCATGGGTAAATAAAGAAAATTCTGCCATGAATTACGATCCTTCGATTTCTTACAAGGACGATCGTATAGTATCAATAGGTACTGTGACAGTAGTTTGTGAACATTGCTTGGCATTGAAATTCAAGGACGAATCAAAGGCATATGTTGCTTACAAGGAAAAGTCAAATTAGAAGAAATTCTCCCTCCACCTGAACCACTTCACCCTCTTCATACGGGTGATCATCAGAAATTTCATGATATAGGAAAAGGGGATTTGTTTTACTCCAAATTTTACTTAATGAAAAAATTAAAACTAATGGATCGATTTTAATCATTTTCTCAGTGAGTGACATAGGCTATATATTTTATACCTGTACGAAGCCGGGGCGGGTCGCTAGTATATTCATATATAAGAACTATTTTCACACAAAAACTCAAAAATGGGCGCTAGGTTTATATGGGGACTATACCCAAAAATGGGCGTGTCATCTCGCTGTTGATATTGGATGCCTTTAGAAGTGTTTTTACCCAATCCGTAGAAAATACATTCATAAATAATAACAATTTTCATACAAAAAATCGAAAAAAAGTGGTAAATTTGTATGGGGCTACATCTAAAAATGGGAGTGGCATCTTGGTTCTGACTTACAAATTACTTAGCATCAAAAAAACCTAAGGTTTCATATTTTAAGTCAATAAATCTTAAACTTTACGAGAAAAACGCACTGTAACAGACGGACGGAAATGTCTAAATCGATTCGTTTCGTCGAGCTGATCAAGAATATCTATTCTTTATGGGGTCTACGACGTCTCCTTTAATGCGTTACAAACTTTCAGACAAACTGATAATACACTTCACTATGTGTGGCGGGTATAAAAATCAAATCGTATTTTACTGAGTTATAGCTCAATAAGTGAATAAGAGGAAGAAATCACTTTTTTTGACTCTAGATTCAGATTGTTGGGGTCCCCGAAAAATTATAAATACACAGTTTTTTTACTCGACCAGACCTACAACATCGACTATAAAATTTGAAATTGAAATTTTATGGCGCACAATCTAATTTTTCGATACCCTAAAATCGATAACACTAGTTTGCCCATTTTGTCTTTGTCGAAGGATTTGGATTCTCATTGATCTATTCCCTTATATTTTTGTGGCGTAGATTCTAGAAATTGCCACTTTTGTCAGATAGTACCAAATATCTAGAAAATGGATAGTTCCAAACCCGTTCGTTCCCTGACCTGTAATTTCAAAATGAAGATTATTTTATGATAAAAACAGCGTCTATGTTTTTAATCTTGTGTAATCTAACAAGATTCCAAATTTAGTCTTCGGACTCTAGCAATAATATTAATATGATAATAAATATTATACACAACAACAATGCATCGATATATCAGTAACTGTTCTTTAAAAATATCGATATTATAACGATAACTCGATATTTGTTTCATCACTAACCGATACACACTTTAACTGTAGATAACTATTATATTTTTCAGTCAAATCAAAACAAAATTAAATGAAAAAATCATCTGTAAAACAAAATGCCATTTTGATGACCTTGGAAGACATCAATCAATTAAAGAATCAATAGGCCGATTACGCAGCTAGTATATAGTCGAACAAATTTTAAGCTCTTTTGTTACACGCACGAAATAGAAAAAAGTTAATACTTTCTTTTTAAATTTTATGTTTTCTTTTTTATTCCAAACAAATTGTCAATTTGTACACTAAGCAAACGTTTAATCAAGTATATCAAAACAGCACATTTTAAGCCATTGCCATGCATTATATTAAAGTTGATAGTTTGTATCTTTAACTGACAACGCTTTTGACGGTGATGATTGAAATGCGCTAGCTGCGATAAATAATTACAAGAATAACTATCGAACTACTTACTAGCAATCTTTAATGCCACGAGGCAACACTGCAAGGTTGTAGCGGAGCTACTAATCGTATAAGTAATTTACGATTAAACAGCGCAAATAATTATACATGTTGATGACGAGGACGTGAACAATCGATGAAGCAATAGCGTGGTAAAATTTTGCAAGAACGAAGCTTTAATACTCTTCAAATAATGGATACATAAGATACATATGCACATTGCTACATCCAACGCTTCAGAATTCGCACTTCAAGCATATTAGAACATCAAAAAAAAGGACATATCTTCTTGGTAAAAATATGAATATGTACTGATCCCAGCAAGTATCTTTGAGATTATTTTTTAATACTGATATATGTATAAATCGCCTATAGACTTGACTAGATCAACTTGTCTCTACAACACACAATACTCTTCAACGTTTTTTTTTTCATGTGTTACAAACTCTTTAGCAAAATGAAAATACATTCAAAAAAACTCATAGAAAAAAATATTTCTTTTACATGTTTTAATAAAATGTTTTTTGAAAGAAATAAGAAAAACATGACATTAAATGTGCGTGACTCGATTTGCAAAGACGACGAGCGTAGCTTTTAAGCGCATTAAATGGTTGCGCATGCGCACATTAAATATTACAAAAAAAAAAAAAAATTATGAAGAAGCGTGTGGCCGCTAGATACATTTAATCATGCATCTAGGGTTTATACTATAGAGCAGATAGATCGAATGAGTAGAACTAGTGCAGTGCAGCATTGTTTGATAAGTGTTGTAATATAATTTATGTTGTGTCTGCATGATGCGCCTACTCTCTCGTTTGCTGCTTCGGGTGAGCAAGTGAGTGAAAGACTGACTACACCTTCTTTCCTAGTCTGATTGCCTCGTTGCTTTGCCATCTAGCCGCCTGCCAGCCAACTTATTCAACCTACCTTCCTGCCTTTGTTTAGTTTCGTTACGTTTCGAATGCACGAGGCGTGCCTCATAAATTATGAGTTTTGTGGCACAAAATGCTTTAAGTAAATTACAGTGCGTGCAAATGTTCTTGTGAACATGAAATTATTATTTTGCCTTAAATATACACAAACACACACACAAATATATTTGAAGCGCACAAACATGAAATTATTCAACATAATAATTACTTTACTCACTTACAAACTTATGTAGACTGTTTACTCATTCCTTCACTTTTGCTCCAGTTATAATTTGTTTCTTTTTTTTTTTTTTTGATCAGTAGCGTTTTGTGAGTATGTTTGGTTATAGAGGGCCCTAATTTCTGAATATTAAACAAGGAAAAACGTTAACTTCGGTGGAACCGAAGCTTAAATACCCGTCACACGAATCTTTGAATAGTTTATGTGTGATCATAATTACGTTTTCATACAAATGTTGGAAAATAATCAATAAGTTTGTATGGGTGCTATAGCTAAAAATGGGCGTGGCACCTTGGTTTTGAGTGAATAGTTTCATAAAAAAATACCTATTTTAATACAAAAATTCGAAAATGGGCGGTAATTTTGTATGGGGCTTTATCTAAAAATGGGCGTGGCATCTTGACTTTGATATTGGATGTAATAAGAAGTGTTTTTACCCAATTTGAGTGAAAAATTTCAAAAACAATACCTATTTTAATACAAAAATTCGAGAATGGGCGGTAAGATTGTATGGGGGCTATATCTAAAAATGGGCGTGGCAGCTTGGATTTGATATTGGATGACATTAAAAGTATTTTTCCAACTTCGAGTGACTACATTCATAAATAATAACTATTTTCATGCGAAAAATTAGAAAAAAACGGTAAGTTTGTATGGGGGCTATACCTTAAAATGGGCGTGGCACTTTGATTTTAACACTTGAACTGCTTAGGACTGAGAAAAGCTTAAGTTCCGAGTTTCAGGTCCCGTCACACACAGTGTGGAGGGTATTATCATTTTGTCAGAAAGTTTGTAACGCATTAAAGGAGACATCTTAGACCCTATAAAGTATATATATTCTTGATCAGCACGACGAGACGAGTCGATCTAGCCATGTCCGTCTGTCTGTCCGTCTGTCTGTCTGTCTGTATTTATGCGATTCATTCGCTTAGTTTTAAAAGATATTGACCTGAAACTCGGAACTTAAGCTTTTCTCAGTCCTAAGCAGCTCAAGTGTTAAAATCAAAGTGCCACGCCCATTTTAAGGTGTAGCCCCCATAAAAATTTACCGTTTTTTTCAGGATTTCTTGTATGAAAATAGCAATTATTTGTGAATGTAGTCACTCCAAGTTGGGTAAAAATACTTCTTAGGTCATCCAATAACAAATCCAAGCTGCCACGCCTATTTTTAGCTATAGCCCCCATACAAACTTACCGCCAATTTTCAAATTTTATATGAAAATAGCTATTATTTATGAATTTAGTCACACCAAGTTGGGTAAAAATACTTCTAATGTCATCCAATGTCAAATCCAAGGTGCCACGCCCATTTTGAACTATAGCCCCCATACAAATTTAACGCCCGTTTTCGAATTTTTGTATAAAAATAGGTATTATTTATGAGACTATTCACTCAAATTTATGTAAAAACACTTCTAACGATATCCAATAACAAAACCAAGGTGCCACGCCTTTTTTTTAGCTATGAAAAAGTAATTATTTTCGAATATATATTTGTAAATATATATAAGCCACTGATGATCATACTAAACTATTCAAAGATTCGTGTGACGGGTATTTAAGCTTCGGTTCCACCGAAGTAAACTTTTTACTTGTTTTGGTCCTAGGTAGTTTAAATGGTAAAATAAGAATGCCATGCCCACTCTAAGGTGCAGCCCCATACAAAGCTACCGCCTATTTTCGAGTTTTTGTATGAAAATTCGAATTATTTCTGCCTTTTATGATTCTTAGTAGTTTGTATGTCAAAACCATGGTGCCACGCCCATTTTTAGGTAGTTCTCTTATACTTTTTTATAAAAATAGTTATTGTTTATGAAAGTATTCAATTCAAATTAGGCAAACACATTGTTGATGCCACGCCCATTTTTACGTATAGCCGCCATACAAACCTTCCGCCCAATTTTGAGTTTTTTTATGGAAATTGGTATTATTTGTGAATGTACCCGCGGTGGGGTGAGCAGTAACCTCCTTGGTTATGAAAAACATTTGTTATTTAAATGCTTTTTTTCAATGTAGTCCGCTTTTAGCTCGATACACTTATTCCAGCGATTTGTCAACTTTTTGATACCGTCCGAAAACTATTTTCGGGAAGGTCTGAAAAAAATATTCCTCCGCGGCGTCGATGATTTTCTCGCGTGAGGTGACTTTTTTTATTTTTTTTTGAAGAAATGTATAGTCCGAGGGAGCTAAATCAGGCGAATACGATGGATGCGTAAGTAATTGGAGCCCAAAATCATAGAGTTTAACCGTGGTTGCGATGTTCTTGAGCGCCCGCGCATTGTTTTGAAAGGCCATTTTGCAGCGATTTCGGACTTCATTCGCTCCAATAATGCATATTAACACTTGCTATTAATGGGTCTTCATTTTTCGAGGTAGTTCACGAAGTCAATGACAGAAAAATCGACGCCATAACCTTTCCGACCCTTCGTGTGTAATAGTGAATCCAGGATTCATCAACAGTTACCAATCGACGCCAAAAGTCCGCCCGTTTCCGCAACAGCAAGTCCAAACACTATTTCGAAGTGCTTTCGCGTTTGTGATTTTGGTCCGGAGTGAGCATGCAGTGGCAATAACAGCGGCGGATAACTTTTTTCATATGGAAAATCTCTCCCAAAATATGGCGTGTGCGTTCAGTACTAATCTTTGTGGCATATGCTAGCTCTCACACCTTGATTTTTTTTTTTTGGTGACATTTTTCTCTGTAACCGCATCGGAGGGCCTGTCTGCCGCTTCAGACTTCATCGGTAGTGCAGTTGCGGCCACCATTAAACTCTCGAAACCAATGTTTAATGGAGTAATCTGACCGAGAACTAGCCCCATAATACTTATCAAACGTTTCTATTGTTTCCTTCGCCATTTTGACTCTCACAAAGTAATGTTTTATGAGAGAACGAAAATCGATTTTGTTCATACTCAACATGATGAGAAATACGTCAACAACAATCAGGTATCAAAACAAAACTAAGGGCAGTATCGCTCTGAAATTTAGCATGTCTGCCTAAATATGAACGGACTACAAGCAATAGCAGCGCATTCTTGCGGTGAAGGAGGTTTTTTTTTATCCCAGCTAGTACACAGGAGATTTGGTACGGGTCGGGTCACTATAAAATGTGGTCCCCCTAAAAATCCAAAAGACTTTTTTTCGAGTTTTTACATAAATAAGTTGTTATATATTAAGCTAGGTTTTTCAAATATGCTATGGTAGTCCACGTGTACAGAATAGATAAGGGTCAGATAACTATATAAATTAAATATGGATTAGGTCACCATATCCTAAAGTTCCTATACAACGTCTCTTTAAATTTTGTGCGAAGGGTACGATTATCAAAATTTCGTTTCAACCGAATTTAACTTTTTTTCCTTGTTTTTTATCTTTCTTGCCCTATTAAAATTATATAAGTTCGCTCCTGTATCTCTGACAACTAACGCCAATGCCTTTCTGCTTTATGTTTGCGGTGTTCTTCTCATTATACACCGTTGAAATGCGCACTTTACATGTTGCCATAACAAACTGTTTCAATTTAAGTGCAGATTATGGTACTCATTCCTTCGCTTTTACAGGCATGTTTGATAATAATTTTGCAGCAGCACTAACATACAAATTATTATACAACTTATATACAAAGTAGTTAGGTATGTATACTCTTAAGTATGTTTGTGTATATATACATAGTAAGATGACTAAGAGATTGACTAAGTTTCCGGGTAGTTTAGCAAACAGCAGCAGCAGCCTTGCTTATAAGATTGCAACACGCTATACCTCAATATAATATATTGTACTTAAGTATAATAATGTTTCAATGTTGCATTAATTTCTTCTTAAGTCTTCGCTCATATATATGCAGCATGTTTGTATATAAATAAAATACTACTTAACAATATTATATAATGAGTTAATTTTGCAGTTAATATTGCATAACTGTGGTCTCTAAATGCCATTTATTAACAGAACGCAACGCGCAACGCAATGTAGTCAACGACAATTATGTTGCAGGTTGCAGTTTGCAGGTTGCAGTTGCTACTAAGTACTTTCAATATACTTATTAGCGCAACAGTTGTTGCATAAATTATAAATTGCAATATATTTTGCGGAAATGAGTTGAATTTATTTTTAAATGAATTCATTAATCATCAAATGCGCTTTTTTAATTATGTTTAAATTAATAAAGTTAAACGATAACAAATTAATATGGAATATGGGAAAGCAGAATTATAGAATGCAGTGCAGAAATGAGGTATTACATATAACGGAAATACATTTGAAATGCTACTAATCAGTTTGATGGTGTTCTTTTGTTGTGAATCTACAAAATCAACAATATAAAGTCTAAATATCCATGAATGTACATGAATTTCTTAAGAAGAATTTCGAAATCACAAACATGTTTGTAATCAACTCTATTTCAACGCCAACAAGATAACAAGGAAGCTCGCTCCCTGACTACGAGATACTCTATACTTGAACGTTTTTATATAGTAATTCCCAAAACTATAAACTATTTTTTAAGTTTGTGCGAATGTTAGCAACAAGCAGCTGGATCCATCATAGACCTTTTAAAGCGTATGAAATATATTCGTCAGGATTGAAAGGTGAGTCTAACTAGCTATGTCTGTCTGTCCATCCTGCTATATGAAACTATACGAAAACTATTATTTCGGAGACCAGAAAAAAGATGTACCATCTTAAAAAATTTTAATTCTCCTGAGCCGTGAAGTGGACACAAATAAATGGCTTTTCTCTTGCTATGGAGTACCCCCCATACAAACCTACCTCAACATTTTGAGTTTTTGCATAAAAACTACTTTGTTTTTCTTAATCTAGGAACTCCTAATTTTGTATAAATTGTGCCTATAATAATCCCAACAAAATATTTCAATTTGGGTAAGACCAAAACAAGTTTAGGTGTAGCCAACATAAAAATTTTTTATTTTTTGTATGAAAAACTTTTAGTTGTATTAACTAGCTTACTCCGGCGTTTAAGCTTCTATTTGTTTCTCACCCATTGTAATTGGTTTCCCGAGAACAGTATAATTTGAATGAAAATTTTATGCCATTTTTGATTTAAACTTAGACTTAACATAGCCCCCAAAGAAAATAGTGCAATGATGTTCAGTCACACGATCTTGGTGGCCAGCAGTGATGCCACTTTCGCTTTTTTTTTTTTTTGCTCTTTCGCACTCATGCATGGTAAACTGTACAGACATTTTAAACAGTACACATGTGAAGAAAGAAAAAAAAGTGAAAATGGCATCACTGGTGGCCAGTTGTAGGGTCATTTCAAAATATTACCGAT
This sequence comes from Leucophenga varia, assembly GCA_018903435.1. Taxonomy (NCBI): domain Eukaryota; kingdom Metazoa; phylum Arthropoda; class Insecta; order Diptera; family Drosophilidae; genus Leucophenga; species Leucophenga varia. The sequence goes on along the minus strand of JAEIFJ010002958.1, from coordinate 395,170 downwards.
GAATTGTTCCATGTTGCCCATCTTGTTGGATAAGAAGGTCATCACCATCAATTTTATTCAGTTTTGGAAAAAAAAGTCGCTCAACATTGCACGATAACGTTCGCCTTTCACGGAAACGGTGCACCCCTCAACATATTTTAAAGTAAGTCAGCTCGATGAAGCCACCATACCAAAACTCACACCAATCAGTGAATTTCTGAGGGTGTTCTTAATAACGACAATTTTCCCAATTTTATACCCGTTACACATAGTGTAAACGGGTATTATTCGGATCCAAAAGATTGTAACGCATTGAAGGAGGCATCGGAGACCCAATAAAGCATATATATATTCTTGATCAGCTCGATGAGACGAGATCGAGCGTTGACCCTGGATGACAAAAGAAATGTTTTTACCCAATTGGGAGCGAGTACATTCATAAATAATTACTATTTTTAAACAAAAATCGAAAAAATCGATAAGTTTGTATGGGGGCTATACCTAAAAATGGGCGTGGCACTCTCATTTTGAACTTTACCTAGTCGTTGCCGAGAAAAAGCTTAAGTTTAAAATTTCAGCCCAATATCTTTATATCTTCATCGAATAAATCGCACTAGCAACAAAAGAGGGAGACAGACGGACAGAAGGACAGACGGACAGACAGACGAGGCATGGCTAGATCGATTCGTCTCATCGAGCTGATCAAGAATATATATACTTTATTGGGGTCTCCGATGCCTCCTTCAATGCGTTACAAACTTTTGGACAAACTGAATATACCCGTTTACACTATGTGTAACGGGTATAAAACGGGTCAAAGTTATTACTTTCCGATCAACTACGACATCTAAAAGTAAAATTTGCTATATTCCATGAAACACAGAAGAAGCAATTTGATTTTCAACAAAAAATACACAAAAACTATTTCGGAAATTACACAACGCTTAAATCCTTGAACTTCATGTAAGAGAACAATATTCATTAGATAATCTTTGTTCTTTTTTCCATACTTTTGTGGAATTTAATTGAACAAGTTTACGGAGTAATAAAATGTAGGGGATTGCGCAGCACTTAACATACATGGTGTACAATTGTAAAGAAGACAAAATTTTTAGAAAGGCATCCTTACAGAAAAGAAGTCATTAGTAATGCCATTGGTCACGTGTAAATTGCTCATTAAGGAAATGACTATATAAGCTACAAACGAAAAGTGCACCAGCCTCAATATTTGTTTCACTTTCAGCAAAACATGGTCTATATTCAACCGAAAGTGAACCAGAGACGAACTGTAAATATAAATTGCGGTCTCATAGGCAGACACGACTAAAAATCTTCAGAATCTGATAGGATTTTTAAATGTCGCGCACTTTGTAGAAGCAGATTCAAGCAAATACTTGTTAGAGAACCTTTCGGAGATTTCTAAGATAAGAAATTTTTTCAAATATGGGAGAACGTCAGTATGGTGATAGAACTCTCTGCAGTTAACGGTCTTTTTCGAACTGCGTGGTACCTCTTTACCTAATTAATAAGCAGTCTTTTAGCTCCACTTTTTAGCTTGAATAAGTAGCATATTTCTTCATTTAACTCAACTTCGTTGCATTTTACTTTAGTACAAACACAGATTAAACGATTAAGGTCATCCTGAAGCATTATGGTAAGTCTTTAATACACAAAAATTTATAGCAGTATACAGCTAAAGTGTTTGTGACATCAAAGGCATATGTATTTTAATAACTTTTTCATGATTTTTTTTTATTTTGCTTGACATTTTTTATACCCGCCACACATAGTGTGAAGGGTATTATCAGTTTGTCGGAAAGTTTGTAACGCATTAAAGGAGGCATCGGAGACCCCATAAAGTATATATATTATTGATCAGCTCGACGAGACGAATCGATTTAGCCATGTCCGTCTGTCTGTCTGTCTCTCCGTCTCTCCCTCCGTCTGTTGCAATGCGTGTTTCTCGGAAAGTTTTAAAGATATTGACCTGAAACTTTAAACTTAAGCTTTTTGTGATCCTAGGCAGTTTGTATAGCAGAACCAAGGTGCCACGCCCCCTTTTAGATGTAGCCCCCATACAAACTTACCATTTTTTTCGATTTTTTTGTGTAAAATAGTTATTATTTATGAATGTTTTGACTACGAATCGGGTAAAAACACCTTTAATCCAATATCCATCCATCCAATATCAGAAGAAAGGTACCACGCCCATTTTTAGATATAGCCCCCATGCAAACTTACCATTTTTCTCGATTTTTTGTATGAAAATTGATATTATTTGTAAATGTATTTACTACAAATATGGGTAAAAGCACTTCTAATGACATCCAATTTCAAAAGAAAGGTGCCACGCCCATATTTTGATATGGCCCCCATACAAACCAAGCGCCCATTTTTCAGATTTTGTATGAAAATAATTCTTATTCACTCCAATCTGTGTAAAATCACTTCTACTGTTATCCTATAAATATACTACCGATATGACAAGGATCGAGCCACTATAACATATGGACCCCATACAAACTCACCTTCTATTTTTTTATTTTTTCAAGAAAATGAATAAAGTTTCGTGTGGTGGGTATTTGAGTTTCGGTGTTTCCGAAGTTAACGTTTTTTCTTGTTTTAGCTTCTTTTAATATTTTTTCTGCCGACTTTTTTTATAGAAAATTCTTTATTTCTTTGTGCATTACTCATACGCCCCAGTGGACATATTTATGAACTTGCATGTTCGGGCAACCCTTTTTTTTTTCTTTTCCTTTACACGTTTTTAAGTTGCACTTGAGCTGCTGTTGAATGTTGTCGTCGTCGTCATCATCGTTGTATATATAAATATTATATATAAGTACGAGTACATGAAAGTGTGTCTTTTTACTTTTATGTAGGAGAAAATGTACCGAGTGCTTGTAATATATTCCAAGGGTCAAAAAAGTGCGCAGCATATAATTCATAGAAGTGTACTAAGTTGAAAGAGTTCAGAGAGCGTTGTTAAAAACATATTTACAAAGCAAAGGCAATATAAATATCTTCATGTGGAAATGCCTAGAAACAAAAAAACAAGAAAAACGCTATAGTCGAGAAAGCTCGCTTCGAAATACCCTGTACCCAACCTATTTCCGCATTGAGTTATATTCTGTCTTGGTACTAGCCTTTCGTGTACAAACTATATTAATGTTCCTATTAGCTTTTATACAAAAATTATTTGAAAAAAAAACATAAAAAATTCGAAAATTATTCAAACAAATTTTGGGATTAGCTTGGATGAGTACTGTATGTTAGATTGCTTCCTTATCCAAATTGGAAAATTTTATTAGAACTATACAAAAATGTGGTGTAAGCATAGCGGATACACCTTAAAGAATCCCAGACAGCCCTAAAGAGTCTAAATTTCGAGATTGATGGCTCTTTTTCTTATATTCTTATACCGGTAAATACGGCAGATGGACAAACGAATTTAGCTAGATTGACTCAGCTTTGGATGCTGATCAGGATAGTCGGTAGGTGCACCTCTTAACAAGGCTAACTTCTTTCATTAGTGATAAATGGTCCAGCTTTCTTCAAATAATAGATTTTAGAGATGGGCAAACAACTATGGGTTTTCCCTACTTAATATTTTAATTTCCGCGTAAATAATTTTGTGCACACTTTAACTGTCTAGGTCACATCTTTTGACAAATATTTTTTTAATAATGAAAACTATTTTTGCGCTATATATTTCAAATTTTTTTAAAATTCAATGAAATAATAAGTATAATTCACAATTGGTTTAAGCAACATTTATAAAAATACCAAAAAATACGGTGATTATTTGATCTATTTTTTGAATATTGTTTTAACTTTTTGTGAATTATGTTCAATATTTCATTGAATTCTAGAAGAGATTTAAAACTAAACAATAATAATGACAATGTTTTTTTTTTTACATCTCAAGTATTGACAATGGGTTATTCTCCAGAACAAAGTTGTTCAATTCAAAGATACTCGTACTTATTTCTCCAAAGGAATTATTATATTTTGGTAGTTAAATATAAAGGTTGAAACTTCAACTACATTTGATGGTGAAGCTCAAGTCCTAAGCTTCAATTCCCGTCACACGATCCTACTTCAATCATGTGTTGATCTTGGGTGACCATTAAAAGTAATTTTATGTCTTTAAAACAGAGTGAATGAATCGCATAAATTCAGACAGACGGACATTGCTAGATCGAATCGCCTCGTCGTGCTGATCAATAACATAATATATATAATTTAAGGGGTCTATGATGTGTTACAAACTTTCCAAAAAAAATGATAAAACTGTGACGGGCATAAAAATATTTAAAATAAAAATATACTCACCCCATACACAACTCTAGTCCATTAAAAAAATATATTAAAAAATTAATTCGTTTTTTATACCCGCCATACACAGTGTGAAGGGTATCATTAGTTTGTCGGAAAGTTTGTAACGCATTAAAGGAGGCCTCGGAGACCCCATAAAGTATATAACATATATTATTGATCAGCTCGACGAAGACGAATTGATTTAGCTTTGTCCCGTCTGTCTGTCTGTCTGTTGCAATGCGTTTTTCTCGGAAAGTTTTAAAGATATTGACCTGAAACTTTAAACTTAAGCTTTTGTACTCCTAGGCAGTTTGTATGTCAGAACCAAGGTGCCATGCCCATTTTTTGATATGGCCCCCCTACAAACTTAGCACTTTTTTATTAGTTTTGTATGAAAATAGTTAATATTTAGGAATGTATTTATTATAAATTGGGTAAAAACACTTCTAATGCCATCCAATATCAAAAGAAAAGTGCCACTCCCATTCGTTCATATGGCCCCCCCATACAAACCAAGCACCCATTTTTCAGCTTTTTATGTTCTTATATGCTTTTATAGTTCTTATTAATGGATATATTTACTCCAATCTGAGTAAAATCACATCTACTGTTATCCTTTGAATATGCTACCGATATGACAAGGATCGGTCCATTATAACATATAGACCCCATAAAAACTTACCTTCCTTTTTTTTATTTTTTCAAGAAAATGATTAAAGTTTCGTGTGGCGGGTATTTAAGCTTCGGTGCTACCGAAGTTAACGTTTTTGCTTATTTACGTTTTCGTTTTTCATTGCTTAAACGGATTTATTATGGATTCGAAACTCATCGAATCGAAAAGTTGAGTACATACAAAATTATTATACTAATTTTTCATTTTCTTCGATTCCAATTAAGAGTTTTCACCAAAAAATGCAATTTTCAATTTCGATTCTTATTCGTGCTTTACAACTCCCCACGTTTTGAAAACTCCTGAAATCAGTTTTTTAAGCTAACAGGCGAACATTGATTTTATGCAAAGCCTTCAATCATGAGGTGTATTTTTATATGCTTTAGAGACTTCATTCGATAAAATGTAATAGAGCTGTTTTTTATGGAAACAATGCCCAGTTTCCCCTATACTATTCGTATTGTATTTTAATTTAAATTATTTCTAAATTAGAGCTAAAAAATACTTCACATACAATATATAAGATCTAAACACGATAAAATGTTTCAATTTTAAACTGTAATGAAATTCCTGAAGAATGAAGTACCCAAAAAACAAAAAAAAAATAGCTCCTTATTAAAAACGTATGAAATAGACACGGAAATTGCGCAATCATAAAAGCAATGCCACAATGCCCAATTGTATGTTTTGAACCCTTTTTATGAATAAATATGATTTGGACGCTTTTAGCGTTAAGTATACTGCTGGGAAGGCTGTTCATATATGCCACATACAAGTGAGTGCATTAAAAGCAAAACAAATCCATGCTAACCACACTTAAATGGCCACAAAATTTACATTGAACTTAGCAGTGGCACTGGATTAACAAAAAACAAAAAAAAAAAAAAAACATACATAAATAGGTATGTACTATGTATGTGAATGAATGGAAACCTTTTTGTTTTCTAATAAAGTGTACTAAATTATTATGGCATTTTTGTTGTTTTTTGGAGCGAAATGAATGAATGAAGTTACCTATGGAATGGAATGGTTTTGCTTTGAATGTGCTTTTTTGTTATTTAGTTACACACAGCTTATTTTATATGAACTGCAAAATAGCAGCAGGAGTGTGTATGTGTGTGTATATTTAAAGGATTTCACGTATCCTTTTTTATTTTATTTTATTTGAATGGCTTTGGAATTCAAATTGTTTGCTGTTGCCACTTAATTTTGTGGCTTTGTCTTTGAGGGTTACCCATACTATTCATGCTGTCTGCTATTGAAATGGCATTTTGTGCAAACCCAACCCGATATGCAGACCACCTCGGGCATATCGAAATTGTACAAAAATGACGCGGTTTGTGTTAATTGAAAGTCGCATTTGAAATTTGTTAAATTATTTAAACAAAACACTGATTGTGAGTCACTAGCAAATGAGTTTTTGAATTCGATAATGAAGGTTTTTTGGTGCTGGTGGCGTATACGTAATTTTGAATAAAGTTAAAAGTAAAAGCCTTTTTGTTGTATTGTTTTGCCAGTTGAAATCAATAAAGCTTGATATTTTCAAAGCAAAATACATTTATGGTTTTTTGTGTTTTTGTGTAAACAATTTTATGTTCATTTGGCGTTTATTAAATTTTACAAAAAATCTGTGAGTCTCGCAATATGCGCAATAAATGAAACTTATTAAGTACGCAAATGATTAAAATTCCATTAAATAAATTTTAAAATTATGTTTGATAATATCAAAAGTTTTATTTTTATTATACATAGTTGTGGTGTGGGCATACCGGGTTTTAAGACGTGAAAATATTTTGAATTCGGTGGCCCAAAACATTCGTACTCTTAAATAGTATGAAAGTAATTAAATTAAAATTTACATATTTATCTTTACACGAGTTGCAGGTTTTTGCGCTAAAATAATATACATAAGGCAAATGGATGGGGTTCAATGTTTCGATACAACCTTTATTTAGACACTATATTGAGGATCAAATATTTTAATTTTGAACAAAAAACTACAGATATAATAAAAGTTTTCTCGAAAAATATATACTCATATCTTCATAAAATGTGAAGTACTCACATGGATTGACACCTACTAGTATTTAAACACAATTTTCAGATAATAAATTCAGAAATAAAACTTTTTCCTATGAATACTGAAAATGGGTGGTATGTTTGTTTGGGATCTGTAAGCTATATCTATATCTTAATCAAAGAAAACTTAAAACATGGTGTTCAATAAGAAATATTTTTAGAATATTTGAAATAGATAACTTTAAAATTATAATTTTTCATATAAAAAACTCGAAGATGGGTAATAAGTTTCTATGGGAGCTATGTCAAAATATGCATGTGACAGTTGTAATATGTAAACTGCTTGGGGTCAAGAAAAGCTTAAGTTTCATAGTTCACTATCTTCAAAACCGAGCTTTGAAAGTACAGTACAATAAATTTGTTTTTTTACAAATTCACGGTATGTATTTGTTAAAAATTAATGTTGGTGACCCATCTGTGTATGTGAACTTATAAAACGTATGTGTATTAACAAAGTGCCAAAAGTAGCGTATCTTTGTCTTTCGTGGAATAGAACTAATGAAGTTTGAAAGTATTCGGTCTAAAATTAACTTTTTAAGGAAGTGTTACTCATTGAGCGTGTAATGTTCAAAACGGAGAACTACTTTTGCTTCCCTAAGATTTGTGCCACTTTTTACGCTTTATTTATGACATGAAGAAAAGATAGCCAAAAAATTTTTTGCCATGAAAACTATGTTTTATAGACCATACTGAATACTAATAGCTATACTAAGAAGGAGCATTGCAAAATTTTAACAGTAAGCTGGTCGCAAAGTGTAAGAAGTCTCGTCAAAAAGGGCTTCTTTCGAGAAATACAATGAACACTGGTCGAATATCTCATTGGAATTAATTCTAAAAGTAAAAAATACGAACGTGAACGTCCAGAAAAAGGCGTAGTACAGGAAAGCTATAAGCGTAGAGTGTCAAGGTTGTTTCCATGCTAAACATGGACGTAGAATTCAGCGAAAAAGTTATAAAGGGTATGAAGCCCGAAACAAAACCACTGTGAAAAATATTTTAATGGACGAGGATGATATAGTGACGAATCTGATAGTCACAACTAAACTTTTTTTTTTTTTTTTTGTAAATTTGTATACATTTGTTTTTATGTTTCTTTTTGGTTGTAAAATAATATTGTATAAATTTGCTTCATAAATTAAAAAAAAAAATTTTAGTTAAAAAAAAAAATTACAATGTTTTTTATACCCGTCACACACAGTGTGGAGGGTATTATCATTTTGTCAAAAAGTTTGTAACGCATTAAAGGAGACATCTTAGACCCTATAAAGTTTTTTTTTTTTTGCCCCGCGGAGGGGACGGGTCGCTCTACCCCTGCCCCTTTGTTTCTCTGGCCCTGTCTGTCTTTGTCTGTCTGTCTGTCTGGCCCTCTGTCCTGTCTGTGGGGCTTTTTTTCCCCGCTTTTTTAAGGATATTGACCTGAAACTCGGAATTAAAATTTTCTTAGTCCTAAGCAGCTCAAGTGTTAAAATCAAAGTGCCACGCCCATTTTAAGGATATAGCCCCCCATATAAACTTACCGTTTTTTCGGAGTTTTTCTATGAAAATAGCTATTATTTATGAATGTTGTCACTCCAAGTTGGGTAAAAATACTTCTAGTGTCATCTAATGTTTAATCCAGGCTGCCACGCCCATTTTTAGCTATAGCCCCCATACAAACTTACCGCCCATTTTCGAATTTTATATGAAAATAGCTATTAATTATGAATGTAGTCACTCCAAGTTGGGTAAAAATACTTCTTATGTCATCTAATGTCAAATCCAAGCTGCCACGCCCATTTTTAGCTATAGCTCCCATACAAATTTATCGCCCATTTTCGAATTTTTGTATAAAAATAGGTATTATTTATGAGAATATTCACTCAAATTTGAGTAAAAACACTTCTTATGTCATCCAATAACAAAATCAAGGTGCCACGCCCATTTTTAGCCATAGTCCCCATACAAACTTATCAATTATTTTCGAACAAATGTATGAAAAAAGTAATTATTTTTGAATATATATTTATAAATGTATTTAAGCCACTGATGATCACACATAAACTATTCAAAGATTCGTGTGACGGGTATTTAAGCTTCGGTTCCACCGAAGATAACGTTTTTTCTTGTTTTTTTTTTTTATTTTTGTTTTTTTTTTTTTAGTTTGTAAAAAAAGTCAAATGAAGATATCTCTTTTACTTCAGGAGATTTTAGTAAAATTCCGCTAGAGGAACCCGATGTATACGTCTGACTCTGTTTAATTCCATGTGCGTTTCAATGCCCTGAAAAATTTTAACTGAAGGTTGTGTGAAGAATAAAGCAAATTTCGTTTCTTCAATGTGTAGTTAGTGTTTGTTCTGTGATAAAGCTAACTAAAGCTTATTATTCAAGTTAAGTTTCAATTGGCATTCATTTTAAAACAAGATTATTTCGATGTTCAAAGAGTAAAGATGATTATAAAGGGTGTCACAGAATTACCGCAAGTTTAAGAATTAACGCAAGATTTGCAATAAATTGCCGGGAACCGTAAGAAACTCTATCGTGTAAGGCTCAATTTTTACTAATCCTAAGCTATCAGTTGTCAAATTGTTATTTTTTTGGGTTGCCAGCTCTTTAATTCTGGGACTTCCTTTACTTCTGGGACTCTTTATATAAGTGTAGACAGGTATGATGATATGCAACTACAACAACAGCAGCATCATCCAAATTTGCAATTCATTGTTCAAGTACAGGGTCATTATTCTATTTTCATATGTACCCTGTTATACACAAAATATGTACCTTGTTGCACTAGATTGCTGTTCAAACATAATATTAACAGTTTTTTCTAAATTTAACTAAACATTGAAATAATAATTAAGAACAAAGAGTCTTGGTATAAACAAAATTATACGGACAGATCGTTTTTATATTATCACTGGGAATAGCGATAATATAAATATTTTCAAGATTCAGTGTATTGAAAGGTGTATGGAAAGGTGGATATAGCTAAATTTACCTCTTAACCATAAATAAACTTTCTGTGTTACAAACTGCTAAGCAAGTTTTATATACTATTCACCTATTCAGTTAGAAAAAAACATCAAATATATCGAATTTTTTTAGACCATGTAGCGCCAGTTCCAAAACAAAGAAAAAAAATCATAAAAAACTTTATTTTTATATATTTTTGTACAGAATTATTTTACGACTTTTTTCGCATAATTTAACTATTGTTAATTTTTTATGTTCTTTTTTATGATTTCCAAAATACGAGTATGTGCTTTTTCGTTTTTCTAGTTAGTTGTTTAATTGATTTCCATTTTTGATTTAGACATCATCATAATCATCATCATCGTCATTTTTGTTAATTTAGTTTGATTGTGCTGAATTTTTGGTTTTATAACTCATCAAAGCTGTGCTCATAAAACCATCAACAATATTAACTGTGTAGACATAATAATCGTAAAAAAATTTAAGTGCTTTGGCTATTAAAATGAAATCGTGTCAACAATAATTTAACAAAAAGACCTTAAAAAACTAAAGCTAAAACTAAGACATTATTAAGCGGTATAAACAAGTTAAAAAGTTGTTAAAAATATACGAAAAAATATCTTACGATTTCATGGTTTAACTGTTTTTTTTTTTTTGTGGTTTTTTGATTTTTTAGAAGATATAACAGTTACCTTACATGGGTTTAGATTTAAAATAGCAAATCGTTGTAGAAATGCATTTCATATGAAACTTTTCAATCAAGTATGTGGCAAGTGATTCGCAGTCATACAGGGGTGTCATGGAAATCTCTACCAACCCAATTGCAATCCAATTCAAACCAAAAGAGATTTCAAGGTGTCACAGAAACATCTTTGGGTTTGTTTCAAATTTCACGAGTTATTGTTAGAGATTTTATAGAGTTTTAGTAAAATACACTTTAAAAAATGTGTTTTAATTAAATAAGTTATGATACAAAAATATTATTATTCTTCTGAATTAGCTGCAGCATTTCAATTAAAATTAACATTTGTATGATTCTTTAATTAGTATTTTACTAAATTTGTAGTAAACTAATTGCAAATAGGCAAAACCAAGCTTTCAAATAGAATGCCAACTTGTGCGAAATGGACTTCAACATTTCTCGGTAATTCATTTTCGTCACATTAGTAATTGCATTTTGAGTAAAATTTGAAGTAGAAATGCGAAACAACTCCGTATTAAAATCGTAAAATATTAATAGCCTGAGTTGGCAGCTAAGCAGAAAAAATGTATACGTGTTAGTGGTGGGAAACTGATAATAAGTTCAACAATCGATGGTCGATAACAGAATTTGATGATATCGGTAAACTATACAGGAATGACACCGAAAAGACTTCCACTATAGTTCTGGCTAAAACCCGATTACATTATGCCACCGAACTTCGACACGAGGGTTTTCAATTTCGCTGATAATATCGCCAGAGGAATGCTTAAAAAACATTGTTTAATTTATTAATTTTCTGCTTCCAAATAACTAAGCATTTGACATGTTTAGTTAATTAATGAATACACTTTTTAAAAGACAGGCCCACAAAAACGCCAAATGGTCCAATATGGCCATCTTTTACATTTTAAATAGAGTTGCAAGGTTTCATTTTTAATTTTCTTTTTTATATAGAAATTTAAAAAAAATGGTTACCTTATGCAATCAATGAGAACACTCGAACCGGTGTCATGGTGTAAATTTCAGCATTTATACTAAAACACTTACTCCAAAACTCTGAGATTTCGGTGTCACCCAGCATAATGAGCCAAATCACTGTGAAACAAGGAAAAACATTAACTTCGGAACCGAAGCTTAAATGCCCGTCACACGTATTTTTAAATAGTTAATGTGTTATCATCAGCGGCTTGAATAAAACTTCAAGATGGGATAGGAGGGGATCAAATTAGGTAAAATATTGGTACCATCTTTTAAGCTAAAAACACAAATATTAAAAAAAAAAAAAAAATTATATAATCGATAAGTTTGTGTCCTGTGCCGTATGTCTAAAAATGGGCGTAGCACCTTGGTTGTGATATTAGAAGTACTTTAACCCAATTTGGAGTCAATACATTCCCAAAGAACAACCATTTTCATATAAAAATTCGAAAATGGGTGGTAAGTTTGTGTGGGGATGTATTTCGAAATAGGCGTGGCACATTCGTTTTAACATGACATGACATTGGAAGTGTTTTAACCCAATTTGGAGTGAATATATACATAAATAATACATAAAAATGGGCTTGGCACTTCAAACTTCAAACTTGACCTGGTCGTTGCGGAGAAAAGCTTAAGTTTCAAATTTCAGTTAAGTATCTCCAGTAGACTCCGAGTAAATCGCGTTGAAATAAGAAGACGGAGAGACAGACAGACGGACATGGCTAGATCGACTCGCCTCATCGAGCTGATCAAGAATATATTTATACTTTATGGGGTCTCCGATGCCTCCTTCAATGCGTTACAAACTTTTGGACAAATTAAATATACCCGTTTACACTATGTGTAACAGGTATAATAAAAAGTCTACAAAAGTCTGCAAAACTATAATGACAACCCCTTACAGATATTGGCAATACTCTCTTCTAACAATGAAATCTTTCGAAGTTCTGTGACACCGACATTTTATATTAGCGATTTACAAACAAACCGATGTCAGATTTACTAGTGATTTCACTGACACCCCTGATAATATTGATTTACAAGTCTTGGGAATCTCTGTGTTTTTTAGTTTGGGCCATTCAAGAATAAAGTTATAACATTCGACTGTAATTTATCTCAACAGAAACATAAAACATAGAAGAATTTATATAAAAAAAAGGGGGAAAACATATTCTTGCTTCTTTGAAATTAATGTTGCTGTTGTGCATTTGAAATACGCTTAGCTTATGTTGTCAATTTGCACATAGTTGCCAACTTCCGGACAACTGTTGACGTTTATCATAATTGTAATTCATTTGCATACATCATGCAACAAGGCAGGCAGGCAAGCAAGCAGTCAGGCAGTCAAGCAGTCAGGCAAGTGAGTTAAGATCAACTGCAGCGACAATTTACCCGACAGCAACAACTAACAACAACAACAGCAGCAGCAAACTATGTAGCGCAATGACAACATGTGACAACAGCAACTGTCGCTGTTGCTGTCACCCGTTGTCGCATGGCATTAGAATATGTTGCATATGAATTGTTGCACTCGTAACTGCAGCAGCATCAGCATTAGTTTTGTGTGCCTCGTTGCAGCTAACGCGAAATTTTATCTAGTGACAGCTGCTGCTGCTGCTGTTGTTGCTCGTTGCTCATTGCGTTGTCGTCGTCATCATCATCATCATCGTTTTTGCACATTTTATTTTTCTGTCTCTCTCTCTCTCTCTCACGCGGTCACATGTTCCAACACTCGTTTGCATTGCTGTCGCTTTAGTTGTTGTTTTTGTTGTTGTTGCTTCTGTTCTGTTGCAACTGTCATTTACACTGCCACCGCTCGCAACCTCGCGCGAATATGTTGCTACTAAAATTTTATTCTAGCTCATGTGGGCTGACAGTTTGTCGCGCTCATACGCGCTTTCACATAAACAAATGTCAGCTGAATAATCATAAATTTCATACAAAATGCAAAACTCTTCGTTGTGCTTCGTTGCATTTTATTTTAGATTTTTATTGCATATTTTTTTTCTGAGTTTGTGGCATATGAATATTTTGCAATTTTTTTTTTTATATAAAAATAGTTAAAGAATACAAAAAGAGTGTATAAAAAGTTACAGATACACAATTGTAGTGAAGTTGTTTGCAGTTTGAGACGCTGTGCAGTTTGCAGTTGGTAAAATTATTTAATGTTGAAACTTTGGAAGCTTCTGTTCAAGTTCAATAAATGAATTTATTGCCAAACCTAATTAAAATTCTCATTTACCTTTTACTATGAAAATATTAAGTGCTACTATAAATAAGCGATTTAAAGATACAAATACAAATTTTGTGTATCTAAAACCAAAAAAAAAATTTATAAATCCAATAAATTTAGCTACATCGACATATGCAAATCAGCATTTGATGTTCAAATTAAAGCGACATAAAAAAGCTAAACACCACATAAATTTCAATCAAAAAAAAAGAAAGAAAAAAACTAATGCACATTATTAGTGTCGTAAAATAAAACGAAAAGATACAAGATATAAGATACAAAAATTTACAAAAAAAAATAAAATATTAATTAAACAAACACATTGTAAATGACGTCACCAAAAACACACACTCACACACGTTAATAATTAAAGATAGAAACCAAAAAGTTACGTGGGAGCAATTTATTTCAAATATATATATTATTTTTTTCATAAATAATACAAAGTTACATTTTATTTATTTTACCATTGCCTTGAGTTATAAATAAAAAATATATCATTCGATCAAAAAAAAAAAAAAATAAATAAATAAATTGAATTATTAATTGTAAAATTATTCAAATGAAGTAGCAAATTACAAACGCAAAATGTTGAACGCCATGAAAAATTGAGAAAAGGACGGACAGACAGACCGACTACTAAATAAATAAATAATTAATGCATAATATTTGAAAATATTTTTAAAAGATTTTTAAATTAATTGGCAACATCAACGCTTTCGAACATAAAAAAAAAATTTAAATACGCTTAAATTCGAAACGTAACAAAGCAATAAATTTTATAATTTTTGAAATTTGTTATTAATTAACACTCATTTATTAAACAAGGCAAAAGTAAATACAATAAATGAATGATATGCCAAGTATATGCGCATAATTTGTACACTATACAAATTTAGATATGTAAAGCACAATAAAAATTGCCTGTTCATAAGTCAAACCACAAACGACGACCACACGGCCTCCCTAGCTAGCGACATCTCTCCTCAAACTGCTATATGCAAGATGGAATATAGTGTTTAACCCGGAGAAATCTACGCAAATAACTTTTTCCTTAAGAAGAGGAGATTGCCCCCAGGTTCAACTGGATGGTTCACTTATCCCAACCTCACCTTATCAATAAGAAAAAACAATTGAATGCTATGTTGAAAAAGTACCTATGGCTTCTGGGAAAAAAGATACACCCTGATGCTACGGGTCAAGCTTCCTATTTATAAGGTCATACTAAAGCCCATTTCGACATATGGAATTTCGATCTGGGGCACTGCCAAACATTGGAAATGTAAATTGATCCAGAAATTTAAAAAATGGTACTCCGCACAATATCCAAAGCGCACCCGTTCCATACGAATAGGAATATATCCCCAGCTTTGCCAAAGCCTCCCTGGTGAGACTGAACAGGCACACCAACCGCTTGATATTGGACAACAGCGCTGCGTACGTTAAGAAAGAATAAGAACTCCTCCCCTAACTTGACCAACCCATCCCCATTTTCCACAAATCCAACGCCCCGCTTTGATGTTAATTAATTTAAAAGTCAATATAATTGACTAATCATTTGTTGAATGTCCTGAAGGACAGATTGCAATCAATACAATTTAGTTAGTTTAATTCATTTGGAATAAAATTTTCGGTCCCGATAAGAACCACGGTGGGGCTATTTGCAACATCTTATTATACACTTTACCCGTTAAAGAGCAAGTATGTTTGCGCGAAAAAAGAAGAAAAGAGGCATGCAGATGCAATAATATATTTATTCTTGGTTAGCAACGAAAGCCGAGCTGATGAGCTATGTTCGTCTGCCCACTGGGCTTTACAGTGAGTAGACGGATCTTCCAAATAGCCCCACTCATCTTCAACCCATTTTCACCACACAATTAACATATAAATGCCATTTTGCTACCACTAAAACATTTCGGAAGAGGGCCTTAAGTGCATGATAGGCTCTGGAGGATCAAAACCAATCAGTACAGTTTAGGAAGGACCGTAGTTTAGAGTTACATAAGAGAGAAAGAGAGATCGTTTAGCGATTCCAACTGTCCAAAGTACCTTAGTCCACCCGATCTAAGTGCTGGACACCCACAGAGGAAGTATCCTCTTCCTTACAACTTCTGCATATACTGTTGTAAGGGATACCTAATCTGGCCGCGTGTTCCCCTATGGGCCAGTGCCTGATGGCGGCTGTTAGTCTCGCAAGATCATTGCGGAAGTTCAACAGAAGAGTTCTGGTACGTTTGGGGTCAATCGTGGGCCAAATAAGCTTAGTCTTCCTGCAGCTATTCATATTTTGCCATTTGTTATTGCCTAAAGAGGTGAAGTGATTCCTAATGAGGGCGACCCAAGCGCTCATTGGGATCTGAACCGCAACTGGCTGTGATTCATCCAATGAACCCCGTCTAGCCGGTGTGTCTGCTTGCTCGTTCCTGAATATATCACTATGTCCAAAGACCCATGAGAGGCAAAAAGTGTTGTGGCGACCAACAAGATTTAATAGATTTTTACATTCCCTTACTAGCTTAGATTTGGTAATGTGGGTATCCAGCGCCTTGATGGCAGCTTGGCTGTCTAAAAAAATTAGAATTGTTCTGTTTCACAAACACCTGGTATACAAAAAGTATACAAGGAATAAGTACCGAAAAAATATCAGAGAGAAAAAATAGAGAAAAGAAAAGTGGTATTGAAGGGTCCCCTACGTGGACTCAACACCCTACAACCCTTCCCATTTATAACTAGGGGGAAAGGGTGAAAAAAAAAATTTCCTTTCCCCCGTACCGCCTATCCGCATTTTTTCTATAAAAAAATTAAAAATTTTTAGAAAAATAAAAATTTTGGATTTAGAAGTTTTGGATTAAAAAAAATAAAAATTTTTTGAAAATCTCTTTTGGGGAAAAAAAAAGAAACGGCGACCTAACCTAGCCAGCATTAATGTTATTTCGTATTCCAGCTTTGCCTCAGCTTGAGATAGATGCTAGCCACCACGAGACTACGTGAGGCAGGCACTGACCGGTTCAAGTGCGACAGTTGTTGTTGACCGATCCATGTGGTTCAATTACTGACCGACTTATGTGGATCAAGAACTACCGAGCCATGTGGAACAATCGTTCACTGACGTAGACGCCCAAAAGAAATGATGGAAATCAACTGATTCGCTATTAACGAGTTTATATAATTGCAGAATGAACTAAAGCATATTTCTGGTAAAACAAAGGCATAACCTTATACGCACAGTTTTTGACAGAGTACTTAACAAATTTATTTTAGAAAAAAATCTCAGTAAGCTAATTAATATATTTCAAATCGATAAATCAAAAATCAAAGAACCTACCTAAATAAGATGAATGCCAAAATTAATCTTTTACGAAAAATACGACGTAAATTGCGTTTATGGTTTTGCAAATCATTAATAATTTGTATATTATTGCTGCCAATAATACTACTTTCAATATCAATTTCCTTGACAATAGATGAATTGCAATTATTAAAAATATATAAACAAGAAAGAATTTGGAAAATAAAACGTACAGCAAATTTAAGCGATTGGCCACCGAATGCATCATTTAATATTAGCGACTATGTGCTACCAAGAAAAATACAACATTGATAACACCGCGAAATTTGTGTACGAAGAAAACTTTTCTGATTATATTAATACATTCGGCAGTTAAGAATTTTTTGAAAAGACAAGAAATACGTAAGACTTGGGGCAATACAAGTGAATATAATTGTGCAACATTTAAAAATTTGCATGCACAATTCAGAGGGAAATATTTAAGGCCAAATCCAAAGCGTTTGCATTACTATCGAGCATATAGGCCATGGAAAGTGAAGATTGTATTTCTAGTGGGACGTAACATTGCAAATGAAACCTCACTAAGCGTTGCACTGCACAGAGAAGCTGATTTGTATAATGATATAGTACAGCAAGATTTTAACGATTGCTAGTACAAATATGACCATCAAATCGGTATTCGCACATAAATATATAACACAACATTGTTCAGTTAAGAGTGCGGCATTCTCTTATGAAGTGTGACGATGATGTTTTTGTAAATATACCAAATTTGTTACATTTTTTACTTGGTGGCACTGTGCCACTTTATAAGGATACGCTGCCTTTTTATAACAAGCAGGTCAAGACATATGAAGTTATGTCAGGGAAAAATCGTCTTAAGGAAACCGAGAATTTACTAATGGGTCATATGTACTGCAATGGAAAACCGAAGAACAACAGAAAACACAAATGGTATATGCCAAAATATATGTATCCGGTAAAACACTATCCTAGATATCTGGCGGGTGCTGGTTATATAATGTCAATGGATGTGGTGCCACGTCTATATGAGGCGGCGCTCAAAATGCCACTCATTCACATTGATGATGTCTATATGACGGGTTTATGTGCGGAAGCAATACAAATTAAACGTAAACATCATGCGGTCTTTAGTCCTTATTCGAATAATGAGTGCTCAATTAAAGGTGTTATTTTGCATCATTATGAAAATATAAGTTTAAGCGAGATCTGGAAATTTGTAACGAATTATAGCATTCAATGTGAAGCACCTGCAGCGAATTTTATGGAATTTTTAGAACAACAAAATGCATGTTTTAGGAAAATAAATGAAAACTAAAAATAAAAAAAACAAATTTATGCTTTTGGAACCGCTTTGGCTTTTTCTCTTAACCATAAACATAATAGACTGATGAGAAAAGAAAAAAAGTGGTCAGATCGATAGTGGAGACTCATGTAAATCACCACACATTTCAACCGTTAGCAAAGAGTAAAATAGGAACATAACAGACCCTCCAAAAGTGGAGATTAAAGGGCACTTCGACGTCATTGAAATCTATAGCCCGAAAAATAGGATAGGTTTAGAGACAAAGAATCCTCTCCTCTTTTTTTGTTTAGCAGGAGAGTAGCCTAAGTCAAGAAAAACTCTAATTTGATCAGTTGTAATGAAACAGCGATTAAACAGAGTGAATCAAAAAGCGAGCCAAAGATGGGCATTCACAATGAATGTGTATGCTTTCTTTTTTCGTCCTCCAAACAAAGTCTGTCTCTGGGGCAAGCCTTTTTTTGTTTAGATGGTATCTCGGGCTATTGTGACCAGTGAGATAGCCAGTTAGCAGCCTAATATCATGACGAGTGAGATGTAAGTACAATGTTTTCAGGCAATTGTGGCGAGCTAACTGGTTATCTTGCCGTAGATCCAGATATTGCATCAAATATTAATGGAAAGATTCTACGGAGAACCAATCAATTATGCGGCCCAGCTAGACCTGCAGAAAGGCTCCATACCTTAACAGGGCGAGGAGGAGCCAGATCTAGCGAGCTCATCAGCGATTTCATTGCCATCAATACCGCTGTGTCCAGGGTCCCAGCAGATAGTGATTTTTCCACCTTGCGAGAAGTGTGGAAAGGTATCATCACACTGAAGAGCTAACCTGAATGAAAAAGTACATTAGGTAAGTGCCTTGATAGATGCCTGACCATCCGAGAAATATGAACTGGCGACCTAAATATGAACAGACCTAATTGGCATGATTCTCTGGTTGACAGATCGTTGACCCGGCACCTATTGCAACAGATATCTTGTTGTACGTTGTTGTCGAATATACCAGCACCAGTGCCTGTTTCGGTAAACGAGCCATCAGTGTATCATTTGATAGTTGATGGCTCGAAACCTAGACCCCTCCCGTCCCATCTGTACGAGGAGGAAGACCAATGATCGCCTCCATTGCGGCAGTGAAACAGGTCCTCATCGCCCCGTTGATACAAAGACAAGCCAGACGTTAAAGACTATCCCAATGCTAAATCGCACTAGTTTCCAGCAATATAGGTCATCATATAAAGGAAGCGTAGTAGAAAATGGGTCTAATTTATAGACCTGGAAAATGATTTTATGTGTGAGTTTGTATCGTCTAGAGAAAGGGACCAGAACCACTTTCTGTGGGTTAATGCTGAGTCCCTCCTTAGCCAACTAAAATGTTACGATTAGAAGAGTCGAATAAATGATTTTTGACTTCTTAAATTTGAATTTAAAAAAACAAGGAAAAACATTATCTTCGGTGGAACCGATGCTTACATACCCAACACACGTATTTTTAAATTGTTAATGTGTTATCATCAGTGGCTTACATAGAACTTCGAGATGGGATTGGACGGTGTCAATGGTCTGATACAACTCACGCTGTGTGGGGCCTATACCAAAAAATGGGCGTGGCACATTTGATTTGATATTGAATGACACTAAAAGTATTTTTACACAATTTGGAGACAATACATTACAAAAAATAACCATTTTCATGCAAAAATTCGAAAATGGGCGGTAAGTTTGTATGGGGACTTTACCTAAAAATAGGCGTAGCAACTTGCTTTTGATATTGGATGCCTTTAGAAATGTTTTTACCTAATCTGTAGTAAATACATTCAAAAATAATAACTTTCTTCATACAAAAAATCAAAAAAAAAAACGGTAAGTTTGTATGGGGGCTATACATAAAAATGGGCGTGGCACTTTCATATTCAAACTTGATCTGGTCGTTTCCGAGAAAAGCTTAAGTTTCAAATTTCAGCTAAGTATCACCAGTAGTCTCCGGGTAAATCGTGTTGAAATAAACAGACAGACGGACATGGCTAGATCGACTCGCCTCATCGAGCTGATCAATAATATATATTAATTTATTTAGTCTCCGATGCCTCCTTTAATGCGTAAAAAACTTTCCGACAAACTGATAATACCGTTCACACTATGTGTGGCGGGTATAAAAAGTGGTTTAGCTTTCGCTCATCTTTCCAAGCAACATATGAATTCACATTCAAAAAATGCATCGACTGTTAAGGTGATTTAGAAATAAACACAATTTTTGGTATGGACCTCATCATGGCTTTCCTGATATTCAGCCCGCTTTTCCCACTTAGCTCGGCTCAAAATTCATTAGTTATGTCTGGTGGAAGCTGGTCACACTAAAAATACAGCAGAAACGTTGATCCATGATTAGTCCGCTCGTCAATGATGCAGCTTGAACGAGAGGCGATTATTAGGCATAAACGTGGCCAACAATTTTTTACCCATAAAAACTCACGACTGTAATGATCAGAAATTTTTCACAAATACATAAACTCACATGTATATAAACATGGTTTACAGCTGGGCCTTCTATGTTTCATTTAGTATGCTCTGAAATTTATCTGCTTTAATGCGTCTGCATAAACTCAAAAATTTTTTTAATCGGTAGGGTATATACTTACAGCATTTATGCATTATAGTATAATTTATAACTCATTAATATGCATTAATTAATTTAAAAATGAAAAAAGATATTTAAAAACAAAACAATCAAATAAATGAGCGTATTTATGCCAACAACGCTTCTTCGATTAAAATTTTGCTTTTAAAAATTAAAAAAAAACAAAATATTTATCTGTACAAGCGAAATCGTTACGCATATTATTCAAAATGATAAATGTATCGATTGTCGTTGGCCAATTAATAAAATATCGCCTCGAGTACGTTTTGAGGCATAATTTAAAATGATGTAAACAGGTTTCTTCTGTTATTTTTTCTTATAGATTTAATTTTGTTATTAGTTTTTGTTGCTGCTGCTGCTTGTTTGTTTGTCTTATTGTTTTAATTAATTATTGTTTAACTTAAAAATTGTGTCGAAATTGGAGGGCATCATTAATCTAAATTGATATATTGAAAGTTAAAACGCGTGGCGCAAATGCTGATGTTAAGCTGATTGGTTTAAATAAAATTTCTGATATGAAAAACATTTGAAAATGATTGCTCTTTTTTTTTTTTTATTTTGTTATAAAGACTGACGTGTGAACTCTTTGTCACTGTGCATATGCCTCAAGCAAAATTGCAATTGCGCATTTTTTGGGCAAAGATGTTAATCAAGCGCAGCTGTCAACACAGCTGACACCAAAAGCAGTCAAGCGTTTTTGCATACCTGCGGCTGAATGCAAACAAAACAAGGAAAAACGTTAACTTCGGTGGAACCGAAGCTTAAATACCCGTCACACGAATCTTTGAATAGTTTATGTGTGATCATAAGTGGCTTATATACATTTATAAATATATATTTGAAAATAATTACTTTTTCGAAAATAATCAATAAGTTTGTATGGGTGCCTCAGTTAAAAATGGGCGTGGCACCTTGGTTTTGATATTGAATGTCATTACAAGTGTTTTTACCCAAATTTGAGTGAATAGTTTCATAAATAATACCTATTTTTATACCAAAATTCGAAAATGGGCGGTAAGTTTGTATGGGGGCTATAGCTAAAAATGGGCGTGGCAGCTTGGATTTGACATTGGATGACATTAGAAGTATTTCTTTCCAACTTCGAGTGACTTCATTCTTAAATAATAGCTATTTTCATGCAAAAAATTAGAAAAAACGGTAAGTTTGTATGGGGGCTATACCTAAAAATGGGCGTGGCACTTTGATTTTAACACTTAAACTGCTTAGGGCTGAGAAAAGCTTAAGTTCCGAGTTTCAGGTCAATATCTTTAAAACTGAGCGAATGAATCGCATAAATACAGACGGACAGACGGACGGACGGACAGACAGACAGACGGACATGGCTAGATCGACTCGTCTCGTCGTGCTGATCAAGAATATATATACTTTATAGGTCTACGACGTCTCCTTTAATGCGTTACAAACTTTCTGACAAAATGATAATACCCTCCCCACTATGTGTGGCGGGTATAAAAATCTGCAAAGCAAACAACAAAACAAAAAAAAATGGAGAAAGGAAACGCAGCTGTCGATATACAAAAAAAAAAATTGCTTACAACGGAAACGGATGTATGAAATTTGGTCAAAGCAATACAAAAACAAAAAAACAAGCCTAACTTGTAACTCTGACCAGTTCAGTGAAATCGAAGTTTTTATAATGAAAAACCAAATCTAGATTTTAAGATAAGCTACTAATGCTTTCGAAACTTAGTTTGTATATCTCATACCCGAAACATATGGAAGTGGAACAACATTCAAATAAAAAGAGTATGAGTATGTACAGAAAAGTATGTATGTAAAGTATGTAAAGAAAATAGAAGTGTAACATGAAAAAATTTGGCTATAAAATCAAATGATTTCATCAAAAACGATAATAAAAACTAAGTTCTATATATATTTATAATGTTAATAAGAATATCAATGAAAATAAAAAAACTGATTCTCCTTAATAATACTTTTGAAACGATTTCGTTTTATTTTTTTGCAACAACAGTAAACGAATCGATTTTTCTGGAAATTTATCAATATTTTTTTTTTTTTTTTTTCAATCATGTTATGGTGGTCAAGAACAAATTTTCTATACACGCTCATAAGACATAGCCCGGAAAGGTTTCTTCTCCCATCGTATTCCTCAACAGGTTTTCACCCTGCAAAATGTACTAAAATATCGCTCGGCAGCCGCTGTTGTGCATGCCAACGCACTCAAAATCGACATATATTATATTTATAGTTTGTCAGTAGAAGTTCATTTTCTCACTTAAATAGGTCAACAACTTTAATGTTCATCACATATTTTTCGCACAAATAATTTTTCATTCACAAATTATGCCAAAGAATCAATTCACCACCAACATCCAGATCATACATCTGCAGAAAATTCATTAAATTTGTATGTTCCTATTGATTTGAGCTTTTGATCATATGACATGGGTGTAATCTAGATAATCTTGAAAATCATAGGTGCAAAAAGGTCATGAATCAAGATACGGTAAAATAATAGATGGCCAATTATACATCGTCAACAGGATTACTTCTATACTTTTGCCTTTCAGCCAAACGTGCCAAAGACAATTTAACTCCTAGCTTCTTCTGGTTTGCAACTTCTTCTGCATTCATAAATTTTGGTTAGAAAATGTGTGCTGTAGGCTATAAGAAAGATGGTAAATTTTTTATTGTCATTAGAGCAACGATAAAAACTGGTCTGGTTACTGTAGAATGCAGCTGGCACGCCGACTTACTTGTGATAGAGTTTCCTTCTGTTGACAACTTGTCCAGAACTTTACCAATATCCCAATGGAGTTCAGAAAATCTTTAGATAGCCTACCACTTTTCTAACTACCTTGTTTCACGCATGCATAATATATTAAAAACACATTGCGTTGCTAATTCACGAAAAAAGTTTATCACATCTTTTATGGTTCAAATATTATTTCATACTTCTGGCCGCCATTATAATAATTTGGTTATTAAAATTTGTCAATGTTGTGTGACGGGTATTTATACTACGATTTTATCAAAGTAAAAGTTCGTACTTGTTTTTTTTATACCTGTCCTCTTTTCTTATTTGTTCTGTTTTATTGAATAGATAAAATATGTTCATGGTACATAATTTTTGTAGATTTGTTTATAAGCTTTGGATTGGTTAGGTCCATTTTAATTTTTTTCTGTAATTTGACCTAGATTTTTCAAAATTAAGAATAAACTTGAGAATTTCTCAAGGTTGGGCCTTTTTACTTTTTTTAAAATATTTTTAATAATATTTTTAATCTTCAGTTAAAAATTGGTTGAGATTGGACCACGAATTTTTCTAAATTTTTAAAAACATTTTAAATTTGTTTAGAGTTTTAAGATAAAATTTAATACAAATGCTGTACACGCAGATCTATTAACGTCAAATGATGTGTGACACGTATATAAACGTCCGTCCAACCGAAGTTAACGTTTTTCCGTTTTTCAGCTGCAATCCCCTGTCAATACCTACCTACGCCCATAGTGGAAACGTTGTGTTAACTCAAGCTTTATATAAAACTAAAACAAAATTCCAGAAGGTTGCAACTTCCTATCTCCTTTAGGTTTTGAGTATACTTATGGGTATAGTTTTTGTTCTCACTTTTGAACTATAGCCTTTTTTTTCAAACATTTTAAATGGTTCTTTCATTCAATTGGAACAAACTTTTCTCTACCCATATGTTTACTTAAAATGTTTTAATTTTCATATCCATAAAAAACTTTTTTTAGAATCCAGGAATAATTAAAATTAATCCATTTGAATAATCTAAACTGCGGAAAATAGGTGGGAACCAGGTTCATGAATTTTTATCGACCCCGTACAGTATTTAATAGTATTTAATTGCTACAATCTGCTACAATCGAATAAAAATATTTTGGAAGATCGGAGCGGGATTTACGCGCTAGTTCCACTTGCAATACTCACTCCGTTTATCACTTGTTGCAGTCGATTCCGCATGGCCAGACTATTCTACAGTTGGCCAAGACTGGTTCATTTATAAAAAGATAAAAACATGGCAGAGAGTTAGTTGGATGAATTGTCGGACTGATAGACATATTTTACATATATCAACTCGGATACCGATGTTCATTTTTGGTACTGAAATCCGTTTTATAATTATCATTTTTTTTCTTTAAAAGTTTCTGTGAAGCTTACTATTTTGATTCACTTAAGTGAGAACAGACGGACAGGAGTTTTAAATGTCATACAGTTTTGATCAACTTTAACGTTTGCTAAATTCAGAATTATCGACAAAATAAATATTTTTACACCAAAATTAATTAACATTCATCAACAATGAGTTGTACTAACTGAATTTTATGTATTTATTTTTTTAAGCAATAAACAAACAAAATGGCAGCGACGACATTAGCTACGGCGGCGACTTTGGTAATGGCGGCTTTTTTTGTTGTTGTTCTTTTTCTTTTTTTGTTGATGAAGGCGTCTTGACACTACATTACAAAATTCCACTCTATTCACCACTTCCTTCGTATTACTTTTTAGATTTTTAATTTATCTAGTAAAATCACCACATTTAAAACATTTACATTCGGTTGGCTCACGCAAACGTATATCCATGCTAGCCATTTCTGGTGTATTTAAACGTGTACCATCCGGATCGTAGCAATGTGTTAGCGTTATGATTTTTTCTTTGAGAAAACTTTCGCGACAGCAATAACACTCCTGCATAAAGATATATGTTAAATAATATATATCTAGATTTCAATTTCAGTTTCAATTTACTCACTTTCAGAAACCCCGTTGGTGTTATGACCGATGGTTGCACTTGACTGCTACATAAACCCTCACATTTATTAACCATAACATCTGCATTACATGTACGCTGCATGCGTCCTAATTCATCGAATTCTTCCTTGATAAGATGTATCTCTGATTTAAGCGTTTCACAATGCTCATCGCCAGTGCCTTGCGAATAGCGTAATGCTGTGCTGCACATTTTTGATTTCTGCTGCTGTTGTTGCAGTAGTGTAATCACTAAAAAAATCTTATGCAATATTCGATCAGCATTTGCAATTTTTTCTACGGTTTTTTCTTTATTTAATTTTTTTTCTTGATGCTGCAGCGCAACAATTTCACAAGCGACTGGTCAGTGATTTTATGCTCCTTTGGACTTTTATACTTTTCGTACTTGTGACTTTTTGCCGATTGTTTATTTTAGGTCAATGAATCAATTTATGTTTTGCACTGATTGAACGTTTGTGTTCTTGTAAGTACGTACCGCATGTTGTGTTTTATACTATAAATGCTTATGTATATTTCTTGTTAATTGAGTACTAAAAGTCATTAACAATTGATTGAATTTTCCGCTTAAGCCTTTTTAAGGAAGGACATTGAACTTTTGATTGTTTTTTTTTATACCCGCCACACATAGTGTGAAGGGTATATTCAGTTTGTCTGAAAGTTTGTAACGCATTGAAGGAGACGTCGTAGACCCCATAAAGTATATATATTCTTGATCGGCTCGACGAGACGAGTCGATCTAGCCATGTCCGTCTGTCTGTCCGTCTGTCTGTCCGTCTGTATATTTCTAAGCATCTTTTTCGTTGAAGATATAAAGATATTAAGCTGAAATTTGGAACTTAAGCTTTTCGCGGCAACAACTATTATGAGTTCGAGAATTAGAGTGCCACGCCCATTTTTAGGTATAGCCCCCATACAAACTTAACGTTTTTTTCCGATTTTTGTATAAAAATTGTAATTATTTATGAATGTATTCGCTCCCAATTGTGTAAAAACATTTCTTTTGTCATCCAGTGTCAAAACCAAAATGCCACGCCCTCTTTTAGGCATAGCCCCCAAATAAACTTTCCATTTTTTCAGTTTTTTTCCAATTTTTTGAATGAAAATAGTTATTATTTATGCATATATTTACTCCAATTTGGCTAAAAACATTCTAATGTCATCCAATGTTAAATCAGATGTGCCACGCCCATTTTTTGGTATAGCCCCCATACAGACTTTCGGACCATTTTCGATTTTTTGTATGAAAATGGTTATTATTTATTCATGTATTTACTCAATATTGGATAAAAACTCTTCCAATATCATGGTGCCACGCCCATTTTCAGGTGTTTCTTGCATACAACTTTACCGCCCGTTTCCAGATATATTCGAGAAATATGTTGTTATACATATCTGTATTTTTAGCTCAAAATTTTAAATTAATATTGTGTGTAAACTTAGGTGACCACTGAAGATTTCACATAAACTCTTTAAAGATTCGTGTGACGGGTATTTAAGCTTCGGTTCTACCGAAGTTAACGTTTTTTCTTGTTTTTTTTTGTAATAATGAATACACATACATATGTGTACTCTTTTATGTGTGCTACAAAAAATAATATTTCTTCTTGTAATGCGGCTGAGAAATCTCGAATTATATTAACCGTTAATTCAACAACGTTGGAGGAATGAATAAATGAAAGTAAGGTTGCTAAATTGTTTGTGCAGGTTTAAAAATTCTAATGTAAGAAATTTTTTATAGAACAACATATTTGAACCCGTATTTGCAGCAGAAAAATTATTTCAAAAGTAAACAGTCGGACATTTTGAAATTTTATCAAAACCCAAGTAGCGTGATCCAATATTTTTAACTTAGCAGGCAGGAAAAATTCGTTGATTTTATTATAATTCTTATCATGGTGGATTTTAAAAAGTAGTGTCAAGCGGAACGATGGTACCATTCGAACCGATCGTATGAATGTGAAAGAAATAGCTTACTCTTGATTTTTACTCTGCTTTTCAAGTGCGAAAAAGATAGAAAAATTGGGTTTTCCTTTTCTGTTTTTTGTATTTGATTGTTTTCATAAAGATGAAATTCCACTGACGTTGGTACGCAACACATTGAGAGAACAAGAGCGCTTAACACAACCTTGTATAGTTGAACCTTAATTATTATGGAGTATACATCAGGAGAGTTCATATACATATCCATAACTCGCGAACGGCTCGACCGATTGGCATAAAATTGAAAGGGAAGGTGCAGGGAGGAGTAATAATTGCAGCCATTCCCGAGGGCTTATTGAGGCCTTGAAACCAAAAATGCCGATATATGGTCCTGTTACCCATAGGTGGACGCAAATAGATTTTTTGACCAATTTTTGTTTTTTTTTTTTTTTTTTTTTGTTTTAAAATTCAAGTGAGCACTTAGACTGGATTTTGTAAAACTTTAACCTGGTCAAACGTTTTAACGTTTTCTTTTGCAATTTTAATGACGGATGTCTTACGAGCGGTTCCCTCAATACAATATAGATTTGCGTGGATTGACATCAGAGCAAGGTCGGGAGGATCCTTTTGAGTGAATTCTTGTATTGGAAATCGAACACTAGTGTAGGATAGTGTCACGTCCAGTAGAACAGGTTACGTGCGCCCATCAGCGAGACTTTTCTAGCGTAGTACTATGCAGTTTGTTGATTGTTCTGGAATCAAAGTCTGTCGCCAAGTCCACTTCTAAACCTTTTTTCGATTTATTTCAAGCATTAAGACCGATTGATTATCTTCGGGATATCATCAGCCAAGAGAAAAAAAATATTTTCTCTCTTTTTCTGTGAAGCCAAGCTTACAGGGATCATTACAAGACTTTCGCTCTTGTAAATCACCGCTCGAATTTAGTATCAGGTAAGTCAGGTTTATACACAGCATGAGCCGTAAATAAGCTTACCCATATACAATGCGTTCAGCTAGAACGGTGCGGACCAAATTGCTAATATGAACTTTCTGAAGTATATACACAAAATTTAAACTTTATTATCTTTATTGAGATAGCTCGAAAATTTTATAGTAGAGTTGTTGGTCTGGTCGAAAAGAATTGTAAGGAGACGCAACACCATCTTTTGCAGCAGCGTTCTTATAGCTATGACAGTACTGATCAGCATCTTCCGTGACCTCATACAACACTATTGGCAGAGCCTGGTAATCGTCAAGCAGTTCAGTCAAGTGATAATAAACCTAATTTAAAAAAAAAAGGAACGCAATAATAATAATGCACTTAATTAATAATATGGATCTATTTAGCATAAAAGTGGTTGAAAATTCTTTCAACGCCAGAAATTCGCGGTCCTATCTTAACCAATTTTAAACTGAAGGCTTGATATAAGAAGCATTTGTACCATATTTAAAGCCATTAGCTTTATAAAGAAATTGACAAAATGAAATATGTTTGTATAGAGGCTATACCTAAAAGTGGGCGTGGCACATTGATTTTAACATTCAAAGTTTAAGTTAAGTTTAACTTTAAAATTTTAGCTCAATATTTTTATATTTTGATCCAATAAATCGAGTAGCAACAAATAGACAGCTGAACAAGAATATATATACTTTATAGGGTCTCCTTTAATGCGTTACAAACTTTCCGACAAATTGAATATACCTGATTCATACTATGTGTGACATGAATCAAAAATGAACTGAGAAAAATTTAAATAAGTAATTATTATTTTTTATATTTATTTTAAACAGTGCAGTATACAAATAAATTTTAGCCAAAATATAATAAAAATATAAAAAAAATATGTTCTTCAGCCAGTGGCAAGATAATAAATATCAATTTAGTGACTATAATATCTTCTCCTAAACTCTCATATAAATTTCATACGCTAAAAATATAATTTCCTGCTATAAAAATTTGATTCATGCCACTCATATGCCATAACTCATTCACTCAAACATTGCAAAAGAATTATTTACGCCACCATTTTGTTTAAAGAAAAACACATAAATAAAAAGCAAAACCAAAAAAAAATTATAGCGAATAAAATAGTAAACTGCTTAAATAAACAATAACAAATTTGAAAAAGTAAACAAAAAATTATAAAAAAGAAACAAAGACAAAAACCTCATTTATAATACTAAAGAGTTGAGCTACAAATGCACGCGCATAAATTCTCATTGGACGATCATTGAGTTTGAGTATGGTGCAGCCATTTTGAATTGTGCGGAAGCACAGAAAAACAAAACAACAACAAATGAAACTCAAAAATACGAAAGCAAACGCAAAAGACGAAAACGAATGAATGAGTAAACGAGAAGGCTGACGACGTATGTCAGCCATAATTGTTAACAAATGCTTTGCGGTGTCTTTGCGTTTGAAGTTTG
The DNA here is from genome assembly GCA_018903435.1 of Leucophenga varia. Classification (NCBI taxonomy): domain Eukaryota; kingdom Metazoa; phylum Arthropoda; class Insecta; order Diptera; family Drosophilidae; genus Leucophenga; species Leucophenga varia. Next base: position 364,890 of record JAEIFJ010002958.1, on the reverse strand, counting down.
TGTCTGTGTGTCTGTTCGTTTTACTATATGTGCATATGTATGTGTTGTCTGTTTGTTTGTTTGTTTTTTTACATTTGCAGCAACATAAATTTTTACGCTCTTGTGCGTATGAGTAATATTTATGAGAGTACAGCTTGCAATTGAATTTTCTGCAAAATGCTGCAAATAAATTGTTAAATTTTTTTTTTTTTTTCTGAGATTTATTTAAAGACGTTTTTAAAACAGAGTGAACAGCTGTTTTGTGCAGTGAGAAATATTTTAGTTAAACTTTTGAAGGGTTGAAAGAGTCAATTAACAATAAATTGTGGCAGAATAACAAGAAATGCTTTAGATTTGAATTTTTTTATAAGTATAATCAAGCTTACAATACTCTTCAATGCAATAATTTGACATTTTTTATCTTTTATATGATATATTATCTTCTCAATAAAATATAATAGCGCGACGTACGATCAAATTTTTCAGGTCACATATTTACATATTTCTTAAAATACTGTCATCAATCTTGGGCTTTATAATTGATCCAAAAATACGAAGAGCCTATCCAGAACATTTACTCACTTTTAAAAACAAAAAGTCAATAAAAATAGCTCGCTATAAGGCAATGTTGAGAACATTTGTTGGGTCCCTGGTCATAGGCGCATCGCAGAAAATGAAGTTGCGGACGAGTTATCCAGGTCAGACTAGTCAAACCCTATTTTCGACCCTGAATCCTTCTGTGGACTCAGCTGAGCCTCAGCAACACTCTCCATCGAGAAACACTTCAGAGACTCTTGTTTTTTTACTGCTTGCCCAAAAACTTCATCCATCTCAGTCGCTCTGACCGAAACTTTTATGGCTATGATTATCCCTCCAAATGGAGTTAAAGTAAAAATGTAAATAACTTACGAGGGATTTGAAGACTTTAAGGATAAATTTTAATAGCTTTCTCTCTTTTAATATCCGAGATCGATTGACTTCCACGGAGAACAGCAGCTCAAATGGACAGACTGATTGTCTGTTTTTTGTTTGTTTAAAGCCTTGAAGATTCTATTAAAACATTTTATTTTTATACTTGTCACACATAATAGGAAACAGGTACATATATTAACGCATTAAAGGAAATATCAAGGACCCTATAAAGTAAATATATTCTTGATCAGCTGGATGAAACAATCTAGCTATGTCCGTCTGTCTGTCTGTCAATCCGTCTGTCTGTTTAAAGATGTAAGACTGAATTTATAAACCTAAGCTTTTCTAGGTCCTATATTCTTTGTATTTTAAAATCAATGTGCCACGCCCATTTTTATGCATAGCTCTCATACAAACATACATCATTTTATCAACTTCTTATACGAAAAATTTATAATGCTAATGGCTTCAAATATGGTAAAAATGCTTCTTATATCAAGCCAAATCATCGGTATAAAATTGGTTGAGATGGGACCGCGAATTTCTAAATTTTTAAGAACATTTTTAAATCGATTAGTATTTTATTTTTATTCTCGTCAAATATTCCTGGTTTTATTTATTTTTTTTTTATGCATTTCTATTAATAATTTCGTACATATCTTCTTTTTCTTTTTCATAATTTCTTTCTAAACCAAAAAAAAAAATTTTTAAGTTTTCCAAAATGGCACTAAATCTACTACTAAATTCCAACACTTTCAATCTATACAAATTTACTACTTTTTTAAGTTCAAAACAGCTGCTCTGCAAAAACTCAAACAATGACATGCGCGCTCACAGCAGAGAGCATAACAAAGTTAACAAATACAAAGATACAAAATTACGCACGCTCAAATTTAAAAATACATAATTTGTTTTTGTAAACTTAAAAAATATAACTCAGAGCGAAGTACAAAAAAGCCGCACATGGAGCAAGTTGAATTGCTGCAAACAAGTTCTGAGAGCATAATTTATATTAAGAAGAGCATAATAAAAATGCGACTCGCTCGCAGCAACAACAAAAAGCACACTTGTTGAAAATGAAAACGTTGCACAAATACTAAAAGTGAGCGATATAAAGAGTAACAGAAAAAATTTAATATTTTTATGCTCTTTGTATATAAATGAGCAATTTTTTTTTGTTGTTTGTTTCGTTGGCGTTTGTTCTCATTTAATAGTGTTGCTGTTTTGTACGTCTGTATGTCCGTGTGTTCAATAACTACAAGCCGCAAAGACGCGCAAACACAGATACACATACACACACACATACAGTTCAATAATACTCAGTTACGTTACGCTAGTGTGTCTAACCACAACTACAAATGCATAAATGCGCCGCACATGAATGTTGTTTATAGATCTTTAGTCGAACTTTGTTATTTCACGTAAAAAGTTCATACGAACGGATTGCGTACAAGTAACAAATACAAAATACAAAAGGGGCAAAAAAAGATACACCGAAAAACGAAGAGGAAGAAACAGTAACGAAGAAGAAGAAGCAGAAGACGTAGCGAAATAATCGCAAAGTGAATAAAAAAAAAATCAGCTGATTTTTCTCATTAGAAAAATCGCGCCTAAAATAATTCATAAAAAAATAAAATATTAAAATAAAATAAATTATTTTCAAATAATTTCAAATAATTGTGATTTTAAATTTTGTGCTTTAATTAAATTTAAAAAAAAATTGATTTTAATGGACTGATTTAAAAAAAAAATTGAAAATTTTGGAAAGACTGTGCTAGTTTTTTTTTAGCATAAAGCAAAGTGAAATCGTGATAAAATTTATAAAATAATTACAATAAAAAATACTTTTAAAAAGGTAAAAATTAGTTTTAAATTTAAAAAAATAATAGTTTTAGACTAAACTAAAACAACTTTTATTGAGTTACGTTATTTATATCAAATATCAAAAAAAGATCTAGCCACATATTGTATGCATATGGGATCAAGCTGTTAATAACGAACGCTATAGCAATTAATCAATTAAACTCGAATTTGGACCAATTAATTAAAGCCAAATTCACAAAAATTCTTAAACTAAAATAATACAAAAAGTGTTTTGTGTGTAAACTGGTTATAATTATGTTTGAATATCTACAAAATCAAAAATGTTGTGTGGTGTTTTTAAAATTAGTGAATCATCTAGAACGCTCTCTTGGAGAGGGAACACCTTTGAGATGGTAGAAACTCTTTTGTAAAAAAAAAAATTACAAAAATTGTAATTGACAATTGTTAGAGTTTTTTAATCTCCTAAAATTTACACAAACGTATGAAATATATGAACCAAACAAAATAATATTTAAAATTGAAAATATCTTTTTTTTTTACTGAATAAAGTACTTTAGTGTTCCCCAGTTCCTCACTCTGAAACCGCCACTGGAACCACTGGAAAAAACTAATGCTGTTTTACAGTATTATCCCAGTACTAATATAAAGTGTATCTCAAACGGGAGGATTGAATTTCGACAGCTGATAGCGTCCATCTGACATATGTTGATATTTTGTGTTCATTAAGTTTTGCCATTTAATTATGAAAAACGTTTGAAAATTGTCTAAACTTATTACGAAAAATCGAGAAGTTTTGTTGATTGTGAAAAATTGTGTTTTCGGATGGAGCGATTTTTTGGTTAAAGGCTATGGTGACAAACAAAATTGTTGTTATTGGTGTAAGACTAACCAAAAAGTCGTTCTTGAAGCACCATAAGACCTGCAGAAACTCAATGTTTGATGTGATTTTTGTATGGTGGCAGAATCAAACCGTACTTTTTAAAAATTATGAGGGGTGCACTGTTACCGTGAATGGCGAATGTTATGGTGAATTAACCGACTTTTTCTTTCTAAAAATTTATGAAATTGATGGTGATAACAATCTCTTTTAACAAGATGGTGCAACGTGCCAAACAGCCAACGTTACGATGGATTTATTGCTTAAACAATTCGGTGAATCTATAATATCGCGAAATGGTGCTAACCACTGGCCACCAAGATCATGTGACTTAACACCATTGGTCTATTTTCTTTGGGACTATGTTAAGTCTAAAATTAACGCCAACAAACCAGCATCGATTGATGTGCTTGGGGCCAAAATTCGAGCCATTGTTGTTGCTATTCCAGCGGAAATGTTGCACCGAGTCATAAAAAATTGGAAGGATTGTATAAACCAGTGCAAGAAAAGTTGTGGTGGTCACCTGAGCGATATTTTCCCACGGTACTGAGCAGAGGATTTATAAGTATTAAGCAACGGTTTCATTTCTTCTTTTTATTTTTTATACGTCATGGTATCTTAATAACTCTTCATGGAGAACAGTAGAAACCCAAATTGGCTTTGATAACAGTCATCCTAATTCTTACCAAATGAGTCAGTGAGGTTGACAACTCATGATAATTAAACGCAATTTTTCAATAATTCACCACAAAACTAAAGGCAGTTTGTACGTCAAAATCAAGATACAACGTCCATTTTTAAGTGTGAAAGCCAAATGATTTTTGATTATTTTGTACGAAAAATCGAATTATTTTCCTTCAAATTTTAAAAAAACACTTTTAATGTCATCTTATGCATACAAAAAAGATTTTATACGGATCGGGTCACTATAGCTTACAGGCCCCATACAAAAAATGATATATAATAATATGATTTATATGACACTTATATGAAACTCAACTTACTGTCTAAACTTGAGATGTATCGGACCATGTTGGAATTATAAATGTGGTGTCAAGCGAAGCAATGGTACCATGCGAACTAAGTGCGAAAGAGATAGCCTACTTTTAATTATTACTGCGTTTTGCAAGTGTGCATGATATAGAAAAGAGCATGACCAACCATGAAATTCAATTGACATTGGTACGCAATATTTTGAGAGAGCATGAGCGCTTAACATAACCCTGTATAATTGAACCATGTATCGAACCATTCACCCAACCAAACATTTCGCAAAATATTACCTTTATAATATGTTTCTCTTTTAAATAGCAACAAAAGTGTTCAACGTTGAATAGTATCAGACCAAAATACCCACTTCTTATGCGAAAGCTATTAATGCCACTAGTAAGAGTTCCAAAAGATCTTGACTTGTGTTATGGATTTTACGAAACTCAAAAATAACTAAACACCATAACTTTTTATGACTCTTTAAGCCACTGAAAGAGACAAATATTCTAGTATTTCCTTAAATTTTATAAAACATATACATAAGTAACAATTAAATATCTAAAAAATCAACATTTTCGATTTAAAAATTGTGTTAAAAATATTCACTAAATATACTAATCAAAAAATATTTTCATACACAGGTGCTGCAAAACAACAACTAATTAAAATGCATAAAAAGTGGAACAGCTATTAAATAAAATAAAAGAACTTGGTGCTTGGTACTGAAAAAAAAAACAAAAAAACGAAAAAAGAACGCAAAACTCCGCCCACTGTTTGTATCTAAATGCGTGCTACGTGCTTTTCAAATCAATATAATAAATGCCGCCAGCTAACGAGGCGTATGAGCAATAAAATTTATTGAGTAAAACCAAAGCGTATTATAAAAACAAAAAAAAAAACAAAATTATTAAATAAAATTACTTTAATACATAAAATTACTTGTAAATTGCAAACAAAAATCTATTATTAATTTGCAATTTAACAAGAAAATATTTTTCAAAAGCATGACAAGCGAAGCGTAAATATTACAACAAAAAAAAAGAATAATAATAAAAAATTTAATAAATTTGAAAAGAAAAAAAATTTTAAGTGCAACAAATAATCATTGCAGTTAAGTGGCTGCAACTTAACAGCAAAAAAAAATAAAAAAAAAAAAATAAAATAAAATACAAAAAAAAAATATTATTAAATAGAAGCAACAATAATCAACATGTATTTATTACTCAATTAAAGCAAAAAAAAAAATAAATAAAAAAAAAAAGGCAAAGTTTTGTGAAAAGTTTAAGAGCAACAAAAAAATAATCGCCTAAACACGCCATAAAAAATACTAAATTATTAATCATCAAAGTCGCTGATGCTTAACGAAGTCAGACAGCGTTGAAATAGTAATCAACACACACAGCACAGCAACAGCAAAAGCAAAAGCAGCTGTTGAAGCATTTGTGCGCAACACGCATGCTCAATGCGCCGTTACAGTTGAAAGACAGAATTGCATTTCCGTACGCGTATAAAAAAACACACACACAAACACACACATCAAATAGCTGCGCGTGCGCAAAAGCTACATTAAGTGTGTAGTGGCTGTGTGTAGTGTGTGGTAGCAACCGCAATATCAATCGAAACATACTATTTGGATTAATATACACTAATTTACCGCGCTTGCACCTGTACCAAAGACAGCCGTCAAAGTGGATTTAACAAATTATAATAAAATGCTGCAATCCAGCAATCATTATCTGAGGCCGGATTATTTAGCAGCACCACCAACAGCGGTAAGTTTTTTTTTTTTTATTTTCATTTCAAAAAAAAAAAAATGAATGTGACTTACAAATAAGGATAAAATAAAAGCATTTGATAAGCAATGTATGACATTATATTGAATTTTGGATTAAATACATTTAAATAATTAAATTATCTTGAGGAATTTATTATATAATTTTTTTATCAGTGATTAAAAATAATCAGCTAATCAGTTTTTATGTGAATGGTGTTTTCTTCACAACTTTCCTTTTTTTTTTTTCTTTTAAGATAGCAAAACTCTATAACATTTTTTAAGTATTCAAAATCAATCAGTTAAGCTATTTTGAAATTAGCTTTATGGTAGATTATGATTTTATTTGAGTAATCAAAGTTAATCAGTATTGAGTAACCGTTCTAAAAATATCCGGTGCTCCCCATACCAAAAGACTTTAAACCGAAAATAAATTAAATTTAAATGCAAAATAAAAAAAATCCATGTAGAAATAACGCTAAACTAGAACGAACCTGCTAATGGGAGCTGTCTTTAATGTGCAGACATGTTGGGATATTTCCAGACTCTCCAATTGTTAATTCCTTTTTTATGGATAATCAACTTTCAATATTAAGATTTTCTTACAAAGTTCTGGGAAGTAAGATATTGCGGATTTGGTGAAAAAAAACAACTCACATGAAACAGTGGCGAGCTCAGAACAGTTTCTTGGGTAGGGAATACCTTTGGAATGGAGGTAAAACTCTTGTGAAAGATACAGTTACAACTATTGTAATTGTATTAGCCAGATTGTAAATATTTTTTATCTCCTATGATTTTCTTCGTATAAACATATGAAAAGAACCAAAATAATAATTCAATCTCAAAATTATGGAATAATTAAGATTTTTTTTTTTTTGAACAAAATGGTCTTGAGAAGGAACCACACCTTCCTTGAAACATTTTTTGATGAGGCAAATGAAAATAACATTTGAAAAAAATGAATGTCTTAAAATAAACTAACTACTAAATAAAAAACTAACAATGGAAAGGTTAATCCTCCTAAAGGCAGATTAGATGACCTTTTGTATGAAACTACAATTCACACAATCGATTGAGTAGATATTTAAGAAAAAAATTGAATACATTATTGAAAATATTAAATCAAAATATTTTATAAAAAAATAATACCATCGATTTTGTCTTTTTGGTATATTTTCTATTTAAGAGAACACTGATAAAAACTTTTTAAAGAGCAGAAGATCGATGATTTTTTTAAATCGATTATACGTTTTTTCAATATCTATTAATATCGATTTTTTTCAATATCGATTAATATCCATTTTTTCAATATCGATTAATATAGATTTTCGCTTCAATATTGATCACTATCGAATTTTTAATATCAATTAACAAATTTATTTCCAATATCGTTTAATATCGATTTTTTTTTCAAAATCGATTAATATCGATTTTTTTTCAATATCGATTAATATAGATTTTTTCAATATCAATAAATATGGCTTTTTGTCAATATCGATTAATATCCATTTTTCAATATCGATAAATATCGATTTTTGATTCAATATCGATTAATATTCATTTTTTCCAAATATCGATAAATATCCATTTTTTATCAGTATCGATTTGTATCCATTTTTTTAATATCGATAAATATCAATTTTTGATCAATATCGATTAATATCGATTTCAATATTGATTAATATCCATTTTTTCGGTATCGATATATATCGATTTTTTATTCAATATCGATATTAAATCGATTTTTGATTCAATATCGATAAAAATTGATTTTTTCAAAATCGATTAATAAAGATATTTTTGCAATAAACGATTATTTAAATGCTTTTCACTGTATCTAACAAATTTAAAAGAACAAAGTTTTGGGAGGGGGGATCCGCTGTTAATTTAAGGTTAATTAGGAGTACATTGAATTCTATTACATAGGAATTATTCTTACCCAATTTAAATTAAAAACAAGGAAAAACGTTAACTTCGGTGGAACCGAAGCTGAAATACCCGTTAGGGGGTCGTCTTGGTTTTGACCCTGGATGACAAAAATGTTTTTACCCAAACATTCCTAAATAAATTACTATTTAAAAAAAAAATCCAACCAAAGATCGATAAGTTTGTATGGGGGCTATACCTAAAAATGGGCGTGGCACTCTCATTTCGAACTTAACCTAGTCGTTGCCGAAAAAGCTTAAATTTAAAATCAGCTTTATATCTTCATCAAAAGAATCGCATAGCAACAAACAGACGGACACGGACAACACAAGGAAAACAACAGACGGCAACTAGACGATTCGTCCTTATGGGGTCTCCGACTCCTTCAATGCGTTACAAACTTTTGACAAACTGAATACCCGTTTTTTTAAGGTATAACAAACCAACCAAAGATAAACGCCTACACATTGGCGACGATTATTTTACTTAATTTATATTGCCCCATACAAATTCTCATTCTGGACGATATTTATTTTGAATTTTAATTTTTATTTTTTATTTTTTTGGTCAACTGTCAGCAGTTTATTATTTTTAATATCCTTATAATTCATATTGCCGCGCGCCAATGCAAAATGCGAATGTGAATGCGAACGCATTGAACCAAATTTAATTGACCCTCATATTTTATCATTTCTATTGCATACAAACTGAACTGAACTGAGCTAAACTGAATTGAATTGAAAGAGTGGTGAACAAACAAGCAGGCAAGCAAGCAAGCAATATATTAAAATTGTAATTTATGGCACTAAAATTGTGTAAAAGCCAAAGCCAAAGCGCTGCGATTTGGCGCAGCTGCTGCCGCCACATTTGCCACAAAATGACGACAACAGCAGCAACAACGACGACGACGACTGACGTGGCATGTTGAATAGATTCGATACTGTAGGAGATGCACGCGCTGCATGAATGAAGCGATTTGAATTATTTTTTTTCTGTTTTTTTTTGTTTTTTTTTTTTTTTGTTTTCCAGAGTCACATTTTGCATTTTCCATTATAAATTCAAATTTGGCGCGCAATAAATTTTGTACACATCTATAGTATGCAAAATGCTTATAGATTATATAGTATGTGTGTATATCGTATATTTTTGTATATCATTCAGTATGTAATATTTCTTCGTAGACTCTGCATTTACTCTGTCAGCTCTAAATTATTATAACGCCTCCGCTGCGCTCTCAAGAGCCTATTCAAATGAATGCGAACAGCTGCAGCTGTTTTTATATTATTATTATTATTGTTATTATTATTTTTTACTATACTATACTTTTGTTACATATACTATAAAAGCGTATATTATATTAGATATGAAGTTTGTAACACGCTCTATAAATGAGATTCTAGATCTCACTTGAATTAACCCTCAAAAAATATTTAGATTTCTGTCTATCTATCTTTTCATCTATCTACTTTTTAATGTCTTAATGTGTAGCGTACAAAAGCTTCGGCTCTAACAAATTTCTCGTTTGAAGTCCAACCACTTGGCCATTGTATACAACAATTTGCCTTAGTGTCGACATTTATATTATTTATGAACAACTAAGTAAAATAATTAATATTTAAAGTGCTTCAACAATTCATAGATACATATTTTTTTTTTTTTTTTTTTTTTTATTTATGAATGTTTTGTTTTATTTTTGCTTTTGTAATAAATTTTATATCATATTAGTTGTTTTAGTTCGTTTGGAGCAAAAAAAAAAAAAAGTTTGTTCAGTAAATATAAACAGTCTCAATAGAATTTATTTTGTTGCAATGAAACCTTTAAATAAGTATCTGCAAACAACATCGCATAGATGCAGCTAAATAAATTACAGCTAAGAGAACACAAAATAAAAAAAAAAAAACGAACAAGAAATTTAACAATAATTAATCCAAAAGCAACAAACAAGCTGTCGCACGCTTACACAAAACAGCTGTCTTGAGTTGGCTTACGTGGCGTATGCGCAATGTAAATTACTTTTAAATAAATATGCACTACTTTTATATGTACGTGTAATATTTGTTGTTATATTTGTAATGCTTTCATAAGGTATAAGCTTAGCATTTAACTGTTAAATTTTTTATGCTAATGCCTAATAAGGTCGACAGTTTTTAGTGCATAAGTCCACGGGGCATAGATTAGAGATCAAGTTACCTTTAAAGGCATCATAAAATCCTCAGCATGCATTTCGACAGCGTTACATGGTTTGCTATTATTTACCTTGTATTCCGACTACTGCAAGAATAAATCCAAAAAAATCGATTAATCGAAAAGTATCGAACGAATAGTATAAAAAAGAAATGTAAAAATTACTTTTTATTTTGTATCCCTTCACTTAAAACCGGTAAAAAAAATCAATTAATCGAAACAATAGATTTTTTCAAGATTATTACTTATGTTTTCAAATAATTGCACTGGACTGCTACCGTGCGCCTATTTTTTCCTATGGAAAACTCAATCGAACGAATAGTAATGTCGCTTTTTATTTCTCTTCATTTAAAACCGGTCAAAAAATTGATTAATCGAAAAAAATACTTTTTTTTCAAGATTTTTACCCATATTTTCAAATAATCGCACTGGACTGTATTATAATTACCCTGTACTCGTAAGAAAAATGTCAAATTTGGTTAGCAAAACTTTAACCGGCAAAAGAAGGTATAACAGGATGACAGAAAAAATGTGTTAACCGATTAATCTTAATTAATTAAATGATTAAGTAAGTTATGAATTAATACCAATTTAAAGATTATTTATGCCAATCCCTTAACGACAGTAGGGATAAAGTATAAATATATGAAAAGTGCATTTGATCACCATCGAAAACGAAGTCAAGCCCCTTTGGTTTGATTTTCTCGGAGAGACAAAACTTATTACCTTATTTTGAAAAACCTTCTAAAGAAAAAAAATATTCAAAATATTTTAAGGAATAGTCCCATACAAATATACACCAAATTTTTCCACTTCCGTAAAAAATTTTATTTATTGCCTAACCTAGAAACCCCTTTTACAGTTCCCATAAACTTTTTATGCGCTCTAGTCAAGAATATGCTCAGTAAATGAGCAGAATTTGCACCATAATGACTAAAATAAAAAAATGCGCATCTTTCTAGTCCATTCATATATCCTTAGTAAAGTGGATAACATTGTCTAATCATAGGCATAGCATAGTATTTTGTTAAAGTAAAAGAGATTGAGTGTATAAAAGACTATAACAGCATTTGTTTGCAATGCAGAGCACGTCACCTCTACTGAGAAAACAGTATACAGTCTACACGAACAAGCCAAAAACTTCATTGGTGTGAGATATACACAAGAAATTAAATAAAAATAAACAGTACAATCCAAAAAAAAAACCCTCATTAAAATAAACAGGCTTAAAAATCTATATAAAAAATAGTAATAATGTTTCTAAGTCCGCTATTGAAATTGAAACCGTTTAACCGATGACCCCCAAACCGGTTACTTTTGAAAGTAAACAATGTAAGTACATTCTACTAAAACAATGCCTAATGCATATTCGGTTCATTAAGAAGTCGATTTTCTATGTTCCCATACAAAAATGTTTCGCTTTTTTAACATAAGCAAAAAACATTAATAAAAAACAGCCGATTGCAGCTTTCCCCAATATATTTTGGGCAAGATAAAAAATGTGGTATTTTTTAATACGTTTTTAAGTTAGCCCCAGCCCATTTTGGTTGCTCTACAAACAAAAAAAATGGAAATAGTGAAAAATGTCAACAAAAATAACTGAAATTTGCACAAGACACAGCAGATATGAAACGGAAAATAGCTGAAAGACCAGCAGAAACGCCCGTACAACGTAGTAGCACACGCCGAGTATTTGCTAGCATTTAATAAAACACTTGTAAGCATATAACAGTGTTTTTCTGGTTTTCTTTGATCAACATTAAATATAGCATTCTGGCATGTCCTACTAAAATGGTAAATGGTAATTAAATGCGCAAATAGTCGTTTTTCAGATTGAGTAATATGTCTCAAAGTTGAGACTGTCAGGAAATATGAGTGTTATGGCTACAAAATATCAAAGTGATTCGATTATTTTACGGTTTTGACCAAAATTCAAAACTTGTTTTATGACAAAACCACACAAATTGTATCTTTTAGACACAATAAAAGCGTAGATTGAGTACAGGGTATCTCGAAGTCGAATCTACTTGATTACAACGTTCTATCTTTTTTTTTTTTTAATTTATATATTATTATAATTATTTATTTTTTTTTTGTAAAATTTTAAGGAGGGTTTAAAGATTTTAAATTTTTTTTTTTTTTTTTTTCTTTATAAGAGAAAAATTTTTTGTGATTTTTGTTTTTTCTTTTTTTTTTGTCCGTCCGTCCGTCCGTCCGTCCGTTTGTTCGTTTTTTGGTTTGTTTTGGGGTGTTTTTGGTGTTTTTTTTTGATTTTTTTTGGTTGTTTTTTTTTTTTTTTTTTTTTTTTTTTTTGTTGTTTTTTTGTTTTAATTTTTATATCACGCTTCCTTTTGGCTTTTTTTTTATATATAAAAATAAAATTTTTTTATTTTTTTAATTTTAAAAAATATAAATTTTACTATTTTAAATTTTAAATTTTTTTTTTTCAACCGGGACTTCCATAATTTTTTTTTTTATATTTATTTTTTTTTTTTTTTTTTTAAAAAATTTATTTATAATATTGTTTTACAAGGGGGTTTTTTAATAAAAAATGGTGTTTAAGTTTTTTTTTTTTTTTGGACCGAAGTTAACTTTTTTTCTTGTTAGATTTAAATTAACAAAATTTCTATTAATTTATTTGATTTTTTTTTTTTCAAACAGTGGCGCCATAAAACAAAAATCTCTCCAACTAAAAAACTTCGATAATGTCAAATCCATTGGCGACAATAAAATGACCAATGACCATATACAATATAATACTTGAATATATATGTGCGTACAATATGCTTTATAGCTGTTAATGCATTCCATAATCAATTTAATTGGCGCCATTTACGCTTGTTACTGATTAGCTGCTATTAATTTTCAACATAATTTCTATAAAAAGAAAATTTTCTTCTTTGTGTCGCTTTGCGTCTGCTGTTGCTTATCTCGTTTTGTTGCGCTCAAATTACCGTGTCATAAATTTTGATTGAAAATGCAACAATTCCGATGGCTATTCAATGCTGCTCTATAATGTGGCGTCATTATTGGCGGCGTATTCAGTTATTTTTTTTTTTCATAAAGTGAAAGTAACTCAGACAAATAAGCGAATGAATGCAAAGGCGTCTTGTGAATATGTATGCCACAAATTAAAAACTTTTCGAAAAAATGTGTTAATGTCAAAGCGTTGTCTGACAGCTGTCAAAGTCAGTAAATTATTTTAATTATAAAAAGAAATAGTGCGAGTTTTGAAGTTGTCAACTGCATGTTTTCCTAATAATAATTTTTTTTTTTTTTAAATTGACGCTTTTGTGCTTTTTATTGACTTAACTGTCAATAAAAGGTTTTATGGTTAAAATTAAAATAAATTTTCAAATGCTTTTGACATTTTTTAAAATTAAGTTTAGTGATTTATGTTTTCTTAGAAATACGCAACATTTTTATTTGAATTTTTTTTTTTGCAAAAACTCTAAAAAAATGTGTGTCACTATGTCTATTAACCCTCTAAAGACTTGAACAACAAAAGCAACGACCACGAAGAAGATGACAACGACTCGCCCCTATAAATACACACAGCAAAGCAAAATAAACAAATTATGAATTGCTAGTCATAAATTTTCGGCAATGACATGCCATTTTTTAAACATTTTTTTCGTACATACATACAACATGAACTGAACGACACGCACGCCCTCCGGCAGATAGGCAGGCAAGGCAGTAAGGCATACAGGCCAGCAGACAGGCAGGCAATCTATCCTTTGTTGCCAATATTAAAGTTATACAATAAACAAATAATATTATTAATATTTGTCATAAATTTTATAGTCAAACAATAAAATATCATTAGGCATTAGGTGAAGCTAACACACACACACACACACACACACAATAGATGGCAATATTTATTAGTTACAAAAGAAGAAGATAATGTCGAGAAAGAAAGAAAATTTATTTATGAAACTTAAAGCTGTCAAAAAGTACAGCAGGAGGTCGACAAATGCTAAGTTGTAAATTAAAAGCTTAGAAATCTGTTGAAACTAATATTTTTCAAGAGGAAAAAAAAAACTAAGTATGAAATTAAAGCTGATGGTGGGCGCGTATATAGTTAAGATATTGTATCTACAAGTATAAGATACTTTTTTTGGGTAAAGCTGAAGATATTCAGAAACTGAGATACATAATAAATACCGCTGCCCTAAAATGTGAAAATTTCTGGCATTACTTTTCATTAAATCTGACAGTCAAGCGTTATTGCACTCAAAGTGTTAACCAATTTTTTTTTTTGCATTTTAAGCTTCATAAAAGAAAACCCATTTAAATCGAAGATTATTTTCAATAAATCACATTATTTATAGCTGCAACATTTTTATTATAAATTTTTAATTCACTTCACTTTGATTATTACAAACCAAAATAATAAATTGTATAATTTGTGTTTTGTTTAAGTTAAAACTGACTATTTTTTTTTTTCATCCAATAATCACATTAAAAATTATGAGCATCATCAAAGACGTGATTGCAATATTAATACAACAACACATTTATTTATTAATTTATTGGTTAATTTTTGCGCTATTTTATGATGATGATTGCTCTGTTGATTTTAATGAAAGATATTAATTTGTGATTATTATAGTATGACTATGCAATGCAATGCATACTCGTCGTATCTGTGGCAAGATAATAAAAATTAAATACATTAATAATATTTTTAAGTTGTTTCTGTTTTGATTTTTTTTTTTTCATTTGGGTGATTTTGTTGTATAGTTTATTGTAACGCTTGAATGCTTTTTTAAAATCGAAAAAAAAAAAAAATATCAAAGAAACTTGTTGCTAATAATATTTTTATTTAATAATTTAAGTTTGCGATTACGACTCGTGCATATAAATGAATGCATTGAATTTCACTAATTTATTTTATTATAACTATAAAACAACAAAGAAATATAAATGAAATAAAATAAATTTCTATGTCGACACTTTAAGCGTACTTGTGCAATAAATTGTAGAATTGTAGAATAATGAGAAATTATACAGTATTATTGTTTTATAAATGATTTTTTATAATATCGAGGCACGATTCGGTTTATAAAAGTGATGTGAAAAAAAGTTGTTTGGTGATAGTACTGAAAGTAGCTGCTATGATTACTATGTGAATGTTATTTCCGGGTAGTTATTTTACTGAAAATCAAAAGTACAAATAACAATAAAAGTAACAGTAAAAGTAACTGTAAAAGTAGCAGTAAACAGTAAAGTTACAGTAAAGTAACAGTAAAAGAAAATAACAGTAAAAGAAACCGTGACAGCAAGGTAACAGTAAAAATAACAGTAAAAGTAAAGAGTAAAAGTAACAGTAAAAATAAGAGAAAAATAAAAAAGAACAGTTAAAATAACAGTTAGAAGTAACAGTAGAATTCAACAGTATAAGTAACAGTAAAGGTATAGTAGTAAAGTAACAGTAAATATATCAGTAAAAGTAACAATAAAAGTAACAGTAATTAAGTAACTGTTAAAAAGTAACAGTAAACATAAAAGTAAAAGTAACAGTAAACATAACAGTAAAACTAACAATAAAAAAGAAACAGTAAAATTAACAGTTATAGTAACAGTAATACTATCAGTGTTATTAACAGTAGATTAAAGTAACAGTAAAAGTAACAGTAAAAAACTAAAATAAAAAAAATAAACAGTAAAAGTAACAGTTAAAGTTACAGTGACAGTCGCATTACTAGTAAAAATAGCAGTAAAAGTAACAGTAAAATAAGCAGAACAAGTAACAGTAAAGCAAAGTAAAAGTAAAAGTAAAATAAGCAATAAGAGTAAAAGTAAAGCAAAGTACAAGAAACTGTAAAGTAACAATAAGAGTAAAAGTAAATTTAGCAGTAAGAGTAACAGTAAAGTGGAGCAACTGATCCGACTTCGGAATATCCAAAATAATATCCAAGAACCCTTGCAAACAAAATACTAATGGAGTACCTGTTGCAGTTCCACAGTAGAGACTGCAGGCTGCTGATCGATATTTTAACTGGTCATTGTCTAGCGGCTGTTCATGTTAAAAAGCTAGGAACAACCAATGAGGACAGTTGCCGATAATCCAAGGGGCATGGTACCCTAGAGTCCCTAAAGCATTTACTTTGCGACTGCCCAGCTAACGCCAAAATAATACTACAACACCTTGGCTCACCCTGCATCGCTGGATCACAGAAAGATGCGGACAGATTGATGCCTAATCAGCTTTTAACTTTAACACGCAAGAATACTACAGGAATACTGAACGACAGGAATAGTCACTAAGCAGCAAATTGGTCTATGTGTGACCCCCACCATAATGAGGTCAGCCTACCTCACCTAACCTTACGTTAACGAAATTGAAACAATAGTAACAGATTCCTAAGGATGCTACAAATGTTAATCAAAAACAAAATAAAATCTACTAAAAAATCTGTAAAACTGTTACATAAAAATTAGATTAATAAATTAAATGGAAACTGTTACAAAAATTTTTGTTTACTAAAATAAACCTATCTTCATAATAAGTATTCAAACAAATACAAAGAATTGTTACTGCAATAAATTTAAATAATTGTATAAAAAATAATTATTTTCTGATTTTAATTGGAAACTGTTCCTTCTTTGATAGTTCTCTTTTTTTTAACATTTAATCCTCTTACAGGCAAGACTATCTTAAGACTGTCTTAAGTATTATTCCCTGGCGGTCGAAATAGTCAAATAGTCAAATGATTCAGCTTAAACTATAATTTTTTTAACAAAAAAATATTGAAAACTGTTACCAATATAAGTCTTCATTCTCTAAAAATCAAATTTATTTCAATTATCAAATACTTCTTGAAAAAGCATCTGTTACTTTGTTATAGAATCGATACTTAAGCTTTATATTTGTTGTTCTGTTTTTGCATAACTGTTACTTTTTAATAACAGAAACGAATACTAATCTTACACATCTCTAACTGTATATGCCTGCCATTTATAATTTTGTAGGTTCGGCATAATTTTTTTTTATTTTATATTATTTTCTCGTAAACTTGCTATGGGTGCGATTTTTAATTTATGATCAATTATTAATGAAATTGTTCATAAAATTTATGATTGCTTTTAACAGTCTCATATTGTTTGTAATTTCTACTTTTATACAATATATTATTAATGTTTTTTTTTTTTAATTTTTTTATTGCCACACTTAAATATGCATACAAATTTAATATTAATTTATTAATCAATGAGCCATGCTTTTTTGACATTTTTTTAAAAGTCTTTTTACGATTTTGGTAAGATATTTTTTTGTACTTCTTATATTAAAAAACCAAATAACTTGGGTAATTGTCGTTTCTGCAATGAAATTTATGACACGTTCATGACTCGTCGTTCGCTTGTTAAAGTGTTAAACCTTTACGTATGCACAATAATAAAAATTATTGTTTCAATAAAATGTTTTTGCAAAATATAGGAGTGTCTTGAATTAATTTTTATGAAGCGTACACAACAGTTTACTAATTGCAATCATAATTTGTTATTAATTTGTTTAGGAATATCTAATGAGGCACACACTTTGTCATTTGTTATAATCGATTTAAAGCTGATATAAATTTTTATAACATTTGAAAGTGTACAAAAATATACAAGAAAGAACGCTGAAGTTGAGTATGCTCGACTGCAAGATTCCCTGTATCCAATCTTTATGTTTTAAGTCCCAACTTAGTAAAAAACATTACCATATTTTATTTTTCATCCAAAAAAAAAAAATGGATTAATTTATATACCAATCTTTTTTTTTTTTTTGGTTCAACCTTTTATGAAATATTTTGAAGGGACTATCATAGGATTTGTATGGGATACTCTTCAAAATGGAACTAGAAAAAAATCGTTTGCAAGTGCATACTTTACGGCTTAGAAGAGTCTAAGTTTCAAATGCGGAGGCTCCATATCTAATAATCTTCGAGATAATCGTTTTCATACGGCAGACAGCATAACGGACGGACGAACAGATGAACAGGATCGACTCTCCTATCAATGCTGATCAAGATATATATACTTTATAGGGTAAAGAGAAAATACGAGCAAGAATTCAATCCGAATCGTTAATAAGTTTAAAAACTATAAAGTATCTACAAAGATCTATTTCGCAAGATACTAAAATATCTTATCAGCAATTGTTGTTTGCTAATCTTCGTGACTTGTGATCATTCTGCTGGCAAATTAACCAAATTCATACAGTAATGTTAAGTGAAAGTAATAAATGGTTTTATTTACACTTTTAAAGATACTTTGAATGTATCGGCTTGTATCTTTGTATCTCATATTTGAGCTGTATCTTTTACTACATTTACTTCAGGAACCAAGTTCTCCCTCAGTTCCAGTGTTAATTGATTACTTACAAACGATTATATTATTATTCACAATAAACTGTTAATGCTTTCATTTGTCGTGCTGCGCCTATTTAAAAATATTTAAATTTTACATAATTTTGTAAATGGTTTTCCATAATAAATTTTGGTGTGATTGAGATTGATTGTTCATTTCATGCATTTTACTATGTCAAAGAAAAACAAAACGAAATGAAATTATATTATATTGTACGATTTCGTTATTTTATTTGATTTGTTTTGTTTGACTTTGGTACAACACGTTTTGGGTATGATTTGATTTCATGCCACTGGGCAAATATAGACAGTTGATTGAAAGCCAAGGCGCTACTTGTGATGTGATGTGATGGCGGCGTCGTTGTTGTCAGACAGACATAGTCATTTTTGAGACAGATGAACTGTTAGATAGACGCGGTTGTGTAAATCGTAAAGACGAGGCGTCATTTGGAAATCAGTCAAGTCTTAAATAGGCGCCAGCCCATGTCTGTCTGTCTGTCTGTATGTCGCTCTGTTTGCTGTTATTTATTTGTATACAGATTTGACTTAATTGATATGAGTATTTATTATATTTCATTAACATTATTAATTTCGATTATATTTGCTATTATTTATAATGATTTTCTTAGATTAATTTTGTACATTAATACTTATGCAAAAATTTTGTCGTTTTTTAAATCATCTTTTTTTTTTTTTTTGAATTTGCGCATTTAATTTGTTGATTGATTGTATGTCATTAGCAATTGGTTTCTTTATTATAATTATAATTATGATTTTGAATTTTTTTTTCCATTTTTTTTTTCTTTTTAGGTTTTTCAGGTTATTAGAAAGTAATTTCTAAAAATATAAAACTTTGCATTATTCTATCAATCATACGCCATGTGTGTCAGCCGTTTACTGAATGTTTTGTTAAATTAGTTTTTTCTTATCTTGATGACCATGTTCCAAAGCTATAGTTCTTAAGAATTTAATACAATAAATACAATTTGTTTATATCTACTTAAAAACTTTGTCATTTATAGCTTTTATGGAATTATTTTTGTGTGTGATTATTTGTGGAACTTAATAGTTTAAATTATGCGAACATTTGATAAGCTTTTGCTGTAAGCTTTGTGTATTATATGCGCCTAATTCGAAATCTTACAATATGTGTCGCATATTTATTTAAAGAAATGAGCTCACCTTAGTGATTGCGATAAACGAAAATGGGTTTAAATAGGAGTTCTATGGAAAAAAAACCTAAAAGTATATTCCATAGACGGCTAAATAAAGGCTCTCATGGGATTCCTTATTCAACGTGATTCCTAGAAGCTAAACATAGTGCAATTCAAATAAAATTTCATTGCACTTTGAAAACTAGCAAAGTGGTACTTTTCTTTGGTTTGAATAAAAACATTTTTTTTAAAATGCAAAAGTTTTTTTCTCAAGACATATGATAAAAAATTTTTATTGATACACTTTTATTGATCTGGAAGCCTATTCATGAAAAAACTCAAATGTATTCCTTCATTTTCAGCTATAAATCTTTTGAATATTTCGGTATCATATCCAACAAAATGTATCGTTATCTTTTAATTCTCTTAAATATCGATATAAGTCCATACTCTTAAATATTGGTTATTTCGATACTAGGACTGTTTGATTAGTCCATTAATCAATTAACAATCGAATATTTTGAATAATTAACAGATCAATTAGTTGAAGAATCAATAATTGAGAAGCAAAAAAAAGTCTTCACTTTTCATCTTTTTTAAGTTATACTAAGATGCCAAAAATTATTTTTTTAATAATCATTATTAATCAGCAACAACCGATTTATTTTTGTAATCATCAACAATCGATAATTTTCAACAATCACACAGCCCTAATCGATACAATCGATATTTTGCTGTATATCAATAATATCAATATTTTTCGAAGTGTAAAAAACACGAAAAATCATGGAAAGGTCCGGAATCGCACTGTGCAAGTGAAAAGAAATTCTTCTCTAATCAATTCTCGAAAGAATCGATGTTTTCGACATATCGACTTTATATGAAAATAAAAATAAATTTTTTATTTTCCAAACTGAGAAGCAAAAAAAAAAAAAACTATCGCTCTGCGGAAGCGGGTTTTTTATACCCGCCACACATAGTGTGGAGGGTATTATCATTTTGTCAGAAAGTTTATAACGCATTAAAGAAGACGTCGTAGACCCTATAAAGTATATATATTCTTGATCAGCACGACGAGACGAGTCGATCTAGCCATGTCCGTCTGTCCGTCCGTCCGTCCGTCTGTCCGTCTGTCCGTCTGTCCGTCCGTCTGTCCGTCTGTCTGTCCGTCCGTCTGTATTTATGCGATTCATTTGCTCAGTTTTAAAGTTATTGAACTGCAACTCGGAACATAAGCTTTTCTCAGTCCTAAGCAGTTCAAGTGTTAAAATCAAAGTGCCACGCCCATTTTAAGGTGTAGCCCCCATACAAATTTACCGTTTTTTTCTTTTATAAAATAGCAATTATTTATGAATGTACTCACTGAAATTAGATAAAAAATACTTCTAATGTCATCCAGTATCAAATCCAAGCTGCCACGCCCATTTTTAGATCAACCCCCATACAAACTTACCTCCCATTTTCGAATTTTATATGAAAATAGGTATTATTTATGAATGTAGTCACACCAAGTTGGGTAAAAATACTTCTAATGTCATCCTATGTCAAATCCAAGCTGCCACGCCCATTTTTAACTATAGCCCCCATACAAATTTAACGACCGTTTTCGAATTTTTGTATAAAAATAAGTATTATTTATGAGACTATTTACTCAAATTTATGTAAAAACACTTCTAATGATATAGTCTCCACACAAACTTATCTATTATTTTCGAACAAATGTATGAAAAAGTAATAATTTTCGAATATATATTTATAAATGTATATAGGCCACTGATGATCACACTAAACTATTCAAAGATTCGTGTGACGGGTATTTAAGCTTCGGTTCCACCGAAGTTAACGTTTTTACTTGTTTTATTAAAAAATGCATACCAATCGATTTGATCAAAACGATGTTTACAAAATCGGTTCGAACTAATTCAAGCTTTTGAAAAATCGTATAGAAAAGATCTTTCAAATAATCGATGTTTTTCGATATATCGATTTTTTGCACAGTGCTATGTCCCGAAAACTGAACATTTCTAACAAAAAGTTTACCACCACATGAATGTAACACCATTATAACTTCGATATGTCGATAATTGTCTTTTTATTAAAATAAATTAGGAAATCGCAAAATTTCAAAGATATCGATATCAAATCGGTATTTCGATATTTCATGTCAACTAAGCTCTTCTCTCAATGTAAGAAACAGTAAAATAACATTTTTTTTACCAGACTATCTCCCTAAATTTTTAAATAAACGTTTTGAAAATTTTCATGTTAATTTTTAGTTAATAAACGCAAAAAAATTGCTAAAATGAATAATTTTTTTAAAACAACTTTCGAGAAAAAAATCACACTAATTTTAACTGCAAATAACCACAATCAATTAACACAACTTATCTAACTTCCGTTAAACTTGAAAAATTTTGCAGAAAAATGTTAATAATACATTTTTAATATTTAGCAAAAAAAAAAAAACTATCTCGTTTAACAACAAAAAAATGTAAAATAGAAAAAAAAAACTGACATATAATAATTATAATAAATATTTAATTTTCCAAGAATTAATTAACACTTTT
This sequence comes from Leucophenga varia, assembly GCA_018903435.1. Taxonomy (NCBI): domain Eukaryota; kingdom Metazoa; phylum Arthropoda; class Insecta; order Diptera; family Drosophilidae; genus Leucophenga; species Leucophenga varia. Next base: position 342,346 of record JAEIFJ010002958.1, on the reverse strand, counting down.
AAGTGGGTAAAATAAAACAACAAAAAGCAGTACTTGACAGTGTTTTTAGACATGGCAATTTATCACAAACATTTTATGTTGATGACACTTTAATTAGATACACACGAAGACAGACATACAGATGGACAGTTAGACATACAAATAGCATACAAATGGACAAGCTAACAGAGATACAGACCGACAGACAGACAGACATACAGACAGACGTACAAGTTTTGCAGATAGTAACACACAACTGACAGTATGAACAGAACAATAGAATAGAGCAGAGCAGTGTGGAGAATGTGCCAGTTTTCTACTGAATACAAATTTAACCACAACCACAACCAGTCAGAGATACGTCAAGGCTCACTTGAGTTGAAGAGCAAAGCTTGTAGTCATTTAATAGCTGATAGTGAGCAGTCAGTCAGCTTGTAATATATGTTTGTAAGACTGACTGTCTGTCTGACTGACTGACTTGAAAACTGACTGTCTAAATAAATGCATGAGCAATAAGTGCTTACATTATATATAGTTAACAGTGAATGACTGACACTTTTAATTATATTAATGATGTTTGCGGTCAGCTGACATTTGCACTTCATTTAGTTTTAAAATACACAAATAAAAAAATAAAAAAAAAAAAAAGTAACTTTCGCTTGAATCATTGCAAACACAACGAGAATTGTTTATACATTTTAACATTTAGTTTGTAACATGCAGTAGAGACCACACAAAATGATCATCATTGTGAATGGAGTTGATTAGCTATGTGCTCTGTCCATATATTGTATGTATCTGTATATATGCAAATTCTTGCTCAACAGGAGACCCCCCTCCCTCTAGGGCTTAAATTTTTGCCAATTGCGACTACTTTCAAAAGCAAAGTGTCGCTTTCTGATATTCAAAATGGATCCAAAATAGCAGAAAATTTAAAAATAATAGCTTGAGTTCCATTGAATTTTTTTTTTTTTGGCTGACAGAGGTTTTTCGTATGTGCTGGGGTCGCTGACTTCGAATATTATATTTCCAAAAGAAGCTTAAGTATCTAATTTCAGTTCAATATCTTTAAAAATGAGCGAATGAATACTGCAGACAGACACTCAAAATACTGAAGTGATGGAATAAAGTTGACTTTGGTTTACACTTCAGGTACTTCAGCTCCGTCTGTCCACAACAAATTTTATTTATTTTAACTTGAAGCTGTGATCATGTTTGTTGTTTAAAAACATAAAAGAAACATGATGAGACCTTTAAGTCAAAATACTATAAATAAAATATGTTGTGGACAGACGGACATAGCTGAATAGGTCTAAAGCCTTAGAGCAGTAATACAAAAACCAAATTCGAGTTCAGCGTCCCCAAAATCATGCGACAACATAGTCAGACTTCATGATCAGTTAAAAAAATTCCGAGCGATTTTCTTTATTCTTCCGTCATTTTGGATCCGCCATCATGGATTTCCAAAAATTGACTTATTTTACTAAGATTGAGTTATACTTGAATTTTGCCTAGCAACTACTTTCTGGAGTCTCCCGTTTAAAAAGCATCCCTCATATAAGAAGTGCATAAAAAATTCGCTTATACCTAAGTCAATAACTAACTTTTTTATCTATTTTTTAACGGCTTATTTGTTATTACTTAACACAATGCAGCTTTCAGTTAGTTAGTTTAGTGAGTCGTTTAATCAAACATGACTTTTTTTTTTTTTTTTGAATTTTTCATTATAATTTTTTCTGACAGCAAATTATCAACAGTAATTCTCGTTTGTTCGATTTTTGGTATTGCACTGCATAAACAAATGATGACACTGACAGCTGTCAGTTTTTATATTATTTGATTTTATTATAATTAATTATGCGGCAACGTCATTAATCATTGAATAATTTATTATTGATTTTTGTTTATAGCACAATTTATTTTTATTTACTTTTTTTTTTTTAGTTTGGGTTTTTCGGGTGATATAGTAGAAACGTGTTGTGTAGTTTAGACCAAGTCACTCAATCAATAATTTAGACAGCTATTCAATCAATCAATCAATTAACTTTTAATTCAACTAAGAAATCTCTAACAATTAGCTGCTAGCTAACATAAAAATTTATACTTACTAACGAGACATAACAACAAATAATTTTAGTTAATGTATTATTTATTTTAATAAAAGTTACTTTGAAACCTGAAATTTTACCATAACATCTCCACAAAAAAAGTTCAAGTAAGTTGTTTGCTACATGCTGGATTTTCTACGTCACAACGAAAGCCCGGAAATTAGCCGAACCATGGTGTTAGTTCCAGTTTGGTGGTTAAATGGTTAGAAGAACTAAATTTGCAATCTTGCAATTTTTAGCGAAAAATAGTCACTTTTCTTTACTAAAACTAATTTTTTGTACATTTTAATGCTTGATTTGAATTTAGCGGCGCTTATGACATGAAATTTGGAATTTTTTAAAAATATAACAAGGAAAAACGTTTACTTGGATAACACGCGTTCAAACCGATTTCACACCGATTTCAAACCGATTTCTCTTATCGGTTCGAATAACTTGGCAATCGTAAGCTGCGCATATTTATGAAAACAGCTGACAAAGTAACCCCAAAAAAAAACATTTATCCAAACGCTTCAGCTGCATATATCCAAATGACGGATTACCTTTTCATGCTCGTATTTACTGCAGTTACTAAAGCAACAACACCAACACCCATTCGTTTGATTAAAAAAACTGTATTAAAAAAAAAACAAGAAAAAAGTAACTTCGGTTGGACCGAGCCTTATATACCTACCTGTTACACAACATTTGCTGTGGATAGATCTTCGTATGCAGGATTTGTAATAAATTTTATCTTAAAATAGCAAACAAATTAAAAATATTCTTAAAATTTAGAAATTCGCGGTCCGATTTGAACCAATTTTAAAATGAAGATTTGGCATCGCATAAGAAGCATTTGTACCATAAGAATTTGATAAAATGTTGTACGTTAGTATGGGAGCTATACCTAAAAGTGGGCGTGGCACATTGATTTTAACATAGAAAGTACACATGACCTAAAAAAAAGCTTAAATTTAAAACTTTAGCTTAATATCATTAAAACTGAGCGAATAAATCACGCAGCAACAAACAGACGGACAGTCAGACTGACAGGCTAAATCGATTTGTCTCGCCGTGGTAATCAAGAATATATATACCTTGTAGGATCTACGATGCCTCCTTTAATGCGTTACTATATAACGAACAAAATCAGCTGTTTGAACACGAACGCTAACGCTTAAACGCAATGGAAAACACCGATGCGCGTTTTTCGATAAATTGTTAACGCGATAACAAAACGAGCCCAGTGGAAATGTACTATAATTGTTGCAAATAATAGATTGTTGATGATTGTAAAAATAAATCGATTGTTGCTGATTAATCATGATTATCAAAAAATTTTTTTGATAAAATTTTTTTATTTTATTATATTCCATAATCTTAGTCTAACTTAAAAAGTTGAAAAAATATTTTATTCTGTGAAGTTTATAGAGTTTATCATTGTACTTTTTTATATCATTGATTCAGAATTTGAATTTTCAATCAACATTTTCTAATCAAGTTTAGTCAAGACAACAACAAATTTCGATTTGGTTATAGACCGATTACTTTTGATTTGTAACCGATAGTAGCTTTTGTCATGTGCAATGCAAAGAAACGGAAGCATGGCTGATAGCTAGTTTCCAGGTAATTAGAGCCACTAAAACTTAATCAACCAAAGACAACAATGTGACTAAATTCCCATACAAACTAAATTTCGTAAATGTGAAAAATTTCTCACTGTACTTACTTTGTATTGGATTAAAATACGATTGATCGGTTAATACTCAGATGCAACTACCTATATATTTGGTTGGCTATATACTTTAACATGTTTTACTTTCTATAAATTAAATAAACCACACCCTTCTATAATAACAAATTAAATAAAAAATTTCTAATTATATATTTATGCAACTTAAAAAGTAATTTAATGCTTCATTGCTTTTTAATAAATAATTTCTTTATTATGTCACTCTGTGTGTGAACTTAAACATCTGAAAACATTTATAAGTAACTTTCCATTTCTTATATTGATTACAAGTGTCACAGAAAACAAAATACGAAACATTGAATGACATGAAAAGTTGGCATAAAGTATATTTTAAAAGAAAATGACATGTGTCAACTTGACACTTGATTGTTTTTTTTTTTTTTTTTATATGTAGCATGGCATAGACATTTTATTAAACGCAATTTCCTTCCGTATGACAACATTTTAATATTTTCTTAAATTATATTAAGTTTGCTGTCTATCAAATACAGGAATACGTAGGTGTATTCTAGTGAGGAGAAATATTTTAGTTAACTTTTTTGAAGTAGTAAAAGGATTGAAAAGGAATATTAGCAAAAAAAAATGTATTCTTTTTTATACTTTCACAAATATTAGCTTGTGACATTTCAAGGCAACATACTGTATAAAGCTCAGTTGACAGACAACATCAACCAAAATAAAAAGAATGCAAAAAAAAATCTAAGCAAAATAACAAATTAAAGAGTACGAGTTGCTATTTTAAAATGACACGAATGTCATGTCAAATGTCAAGTGAAACTTGAAATACATTTTCGCTAGTGATGCAGACATGTATGGCGTTGACAGCGGAAAAAAATGGAAAAAATTGTTCAAGTCTTCGAAGCTTAGCCATACTCTGCAGCTGTGTTAAAAAATTAAAGAAGTTTACTGAAGCAGGATTAAATTATTATATTAAATGTGAGAAGGATGTTTACCGAAAAATTATTTAAAGTGTTCACAAAGTCTTGCAATGGTGCAAAAATGCAATGTTGCACAAACGGTATTTTATGCAAATTTGCCACAACAGCTGTTAAAATGAGAACAGATGTTATTAGCAGGCACGTCTCGGCTACTGAAACTAATCAAGAATATATCTTTAGTGCATTTATTAGCAAACTGAAGTTCAAAATTAATATAAACTACTCAAAAAGTGTAAAGTGTATAAAAAACAGAATATTTTGTACAAATACTGCTGACCAACATTTACCTACTAAATACATAACAGCGTGTTGCTGTTTTGCTGTCTTGTCGCATTGTCATGTCGCATGTCCTTGCCACCAACTGTCTGTCCGTCTGTCATTCTGTCTGTTTATCTATCTGCTGCTGCTGTTGCCTGTAATTCTTTTAGGTGTCTTCAATGTCTATCTCATAGTTTTACAGTTCATTGCATAGCATGCCATTCCATGCCATGCCATGCCAGTCAACACGCGCTGCGCTCTGCCACTTTGGAAAATGTCATTGTCATGCTAAAGTCAGAAGTTGCATTTTTCTTTTTCAACACTTGCGTGCAACAGCAAAAGCAAATAAACCATGCAAGAAAGTAGCTTGTAACTTAAAGTAAAAATTGCAAAAAATTGCAACTTTATCGAAAAGATGTTTTACAGAATGCCACAACACCTTTCGTCGTCGTCGCATTGAAAATCACAATCGAATTTCCGTTTTAATTTTTACGTTTTACTTTAGTGTGATGTGACGCATGCGCGCTATAGCATTACTATATATTGTCTGCTATTGTCTACTTGTCAGTTTGACGGCATGCAGCTGTCAACTGTTTAAGTAATGCCGTTGTTGCTATTTTCTTTTCGATCGTGTCAGGGTTGACAGTGTTCCTTTAAAAAGTGTTGTATAAAAGATATAATTTATAGATACATTTTACTTGTGTTGAGATACTTTAGCAAAGGCAGTGGTATTCTAATAATTTTTGATAGTCTAAAAAATACCAAAAATATAAAAATTCCATAAAAATACCAAAAATTACAATATTAACTTAAAAATTTTTTATATCATGCTCGAAAGCTTCCAACATTGAAAACATTATGATATTTCTATTCATTGCTTTAAAAATACTAAAAATTTATACATACTATAAAAATCCAAAAATACTCGTTCTGGATGTACTATATTTCTTTAGTTCCTGTTTGTAAGTTTTTTACGACCAGCACCAATTATTATAATATTTCTATTCATCTATTCATTGTTTAAAAAATACCAAAAATAACTAAAATTGTCAGTATTATTTTATAAATTCGGTTCTGGATACACTGTATTTCACTTAGTTCTCCAATAATTATAGTATTTTATGCTCGAAAGTCTTCCACAAACTTCACCAAAGATTATTTAAGTTCATCTACTTCCCACTTCCTAATCAGCTACAATTCACTTAAAAAACAACTATAATTAAGTATTTACTTATTGCATATATAAGTAATTACTTTAATCAACATTTATTTATTTATTTTGGTATTTATTTTTGTATTGAAGAAAATATTTTTTAAGTAAACATTTTTATGTTGTCATACTTGATTGCTCATATTTATTTATTTTATTTGACAGACTGTTTTATTAAAATTTATTATTTATTTAATATTTACGCTACTGTTGCGTTATTTATTTTAATATTTAAGTCACTTTGTGTATGTAGGTATGCGTATTTTGTTTTTATGTTCATTAATCACAATTTATTTTAACACTTGATATGTCGCACATACATTTGTGTAAACAATTAAATTATTATGATATACTCGTGTGGTATGTTTGTATAGTATGTATGTATTTGCTTTCTTTTACTTTAATTTATTTATTTTTGTATTTCACTTGAAAGGCAAATAATTTTAAAGATTAATATTAATAATTCATACTTTATATATGTAAAATATTACAGCAGCTTAAAGCGCATTGATTAACGAAATGAGCACAACGACTTTTTGTGTGTTAAAATTTTAAAAACGATTTAATTTTAATTAAAAAGTCGTTAAGAAATATTATAATAATGATTTTCAATAAATTAAAAGCAACACCTTCTGCTTGTATTAACAGCAAAAAATAAAGAAATCAAGTTAATGCGAGGCAATGAGCGAACATCATTTCTTTTAAGAGACGATTTGTAATAGTTAAATAAAATCTACTGGAGCTCACTCTTCTTAAAGCTAATTGATAATTTACGATAATTTCAGATCATCAATAACAATATCGTTAATAACGATCTGTCGAGCGTTAGGAGCAAAAAGCAACCTAAGATGCAATACTTTTAATGGCCCAGAAATTTTAACTGCCTTTAAACACATCGATGTGTTGTTAACTTATACAACATTAAAAAGTTATCGATATAATATCTTTTTATCGGTACTAGAAAATATCCAGCGTGTGCAACTATGTTATACGAGTGTTTTGACTGCTCTTTCCCCTCCGATTTTCCGATTGGTTTTTGTTATTTTTTTGGCAGTGTAACTAAAATATGCTATGGCTAGCATGAAAACATACAAAAATTACTTAAAAATACATTTTTTATTGCAGAGAGACAAGTTTAAAAAACATACAAAAAAAGGTAAATATTTTTGTATGGGAAAATTTGAGAATCGACTTCATTAATAATCACAATGTGCCTAGTACGTTGTTTTAGTGATCTATAATAATACTTGTTTTGTTGCCTTTCAAATTAAACTAGTTTGGAACTCATCGTTTGGATGGTTTCAAAGTCCATAGCGGACATAGAAAAATTTTACAATTTTATATGTACGAATTTGGCCGATGTAATTTACCAAGAATTGATGGATTAATGTGCAAAATTTTTCTCCGTTTGTCGACCTTACAATGGTCTTCTTCAATTTACTATCAGGGGCGCCACACAAAATCTCTTTACTTGTTTTAAATCTCCATGAATCGAAAAACAGTAGAATCAATTAAGTTCACATATCCTCAAAAATTCTCTATCGCGGATAATTTTTTTTTTTTAATTTTATAAACATTGAACTATATTTTAAAACAAATATTGCAAAGTCCTGAACAGCTGATTTCAGAAAGTTGCACAGAGTTGCACAAATTTACTTTCACAAGGGGAGCTCACTTTGCCATCAAGTGCAAAGTTAATTTTTTAATTTTTCGCAAGACCATTCTGAATACCTTAATTGATTTAAATTTTATTTATCGACTTATCGACACCTAAAATGTTGTTTATCGTTAATTTCCCCATTCTATCATCAAGAACTCTTTTTCTTATCGATCTGTTGCTTAGTTATCCATCGCTAATTGTTTTATCGCTTAAAATATGCCCCTTTCAATTTATTTTTGTCAATCTGTCCTATCAGTTGTTGTTGTGTTCCCTCTCTCCGATATATTGTTAATCGATATTTCATTCATCGATCTGTCTTATCGATTTATCATTTATCGATAATTGTCAATTTTCGATTGTCATTTGATGATCTGTATTCTCTCTCTCCCTCAACTACCAATAGCACGATACGATAAGTTTGTGAATACCAATACTATTTTTAAAAAATCTCATAAATTCCAAAAAATGTTAAAAACAAATATTAATTATTTTTATCTTAACATATCTTCCCTACATTACAGCTAGTTATTGCACACATTTCAAAATTTATACACTCTCATGCAACTTAAAATTTATCAACAGCTCGTGATCGACATGAGTTAAAACTTAAAACACCTAAATGCATGTTCAAAATAATACAAAAAATTTAAGCAAAAAAAATTCAAACTGATTAAAATCTTTCTCGCACTTGTGCAATATATATTAACATGTGGGTGCATTGCATTTAAATAAAAATACTCCAGCGTATAGAGGGTCACCAAAAGTCTCAAGTATACGTTTTTATATATCTTTTATTTTATTTATATTTTTTTTGGTTAAATTTCGTATCGGCGTGAAAAATCTCTTAACACTCACTCACTCAACGGCGCGAGACACAATTTTCCTTTCTTTGTGCAATTATTTACGCTTTATTTGCATTTTTCGCATTTTATTATGCAAAGTGACAGATAGACAGGCAGTAAGGCAGGCAGGCAAGCAAGCGTTTGAGAAGTGGGAGTCAACGCCTGAAAAGACAGACAGAAATGCTTACAAACAGGTAGGTAAAATACGCTAGCTGCTGCTTGTCATTTTGGTGGCACAAGTCCATGTATCTACAAGATACCGACAAACAAACACAACAACTGCTGCATTGACATGGCACATAGCTTTTGAACCAACTGACAGCTTTTTTGGGAAAATAAGTAGGTGCCATGTTGGCTCCCCCTGCCTGCCTGCCTTCCTGCCTAACTATCTCCCTAGCTGACTGTCTTGCTGTCTATCTATGTATCTATCTATCTCTCTGTCTGCCTGTCTTGCTGTCCATCTGTCTTTTTGTCGTATTGCCTTTGCGCATCTGACTTGAAATATGGCATTGTACGAAACGGAAATAAACGGAAGTGCATTTCTGCGCGAAAATAAATGTGCTTAAGTTAAGCAGCAAAAGATACTTTTTACTATAATATATTGTATCTGTATAAATTGTATTTATTATATTGTATTGTGTATTTCATTGCAAATGCGCACATGCTACACAGTAACAAAGTTTAAGCCTGGCAGTGCAAACCAAAACTAATGACGTCAGTGTATAGCATAATAAATGTTTTGAACATGTTGCAGATACGTAAGTGTAGATTTAAAATTTTTTATATATAAATATAAAAGAAAAATAGTTCGAAATAAAATAATATTTTTAATAAATTTTATATACGCTATACCAATAAAATGCCAAGTATTTATGTTCGCCTGTCCGCCAACATAACCGCATGTCTGTTCGAGAGTTTCCAAAGTAGCTACATGATCATTTAAATATTTTTTCTGACGTTGCATGTAGACTGTCTTTTAAATCTTCGTTGCATGATTTACAAAGTTTGTATCCAAATATGTCAACAAAAAAAATCTCAACATTAATTTCTTTTAATTAATTCTCATTACATGCAACAACGCTAAAGCGACATTGTTTCACATTTTGCATACTAAAAATT